>JAINVK010001276.1:0-57794 GCA_030068075.1 Paguma larvata
TATGTCACAAATGTGTTTTGTGCGGTGGTTTGCATGTGCATGTGTGGTGTGTGAGCATGTGGATGGACGTGTCAGCACAGGTGTCTCATGCGGGACACCCACACGTGCCCTGGGCACGTGGTTTTTGGGGCAGCAGATCCCTCACTGCCACCAGACTCAGGAGGGGAACAGGATGTTAGAGGGCCAAATGGGGGCCTTGGAAAGCTCTGCACTTGATGGTTGAGACCCTGAGCCGGAAGAGGCCCATCAAGGCCACATGCACTCCCCTAGCCTCTTACTTCACCTCGGCCTTGATGGGATCTCCGCCGGAGGGGCCAGGCTCAGGGCGGTGGTGTCCGACCGGACCTGGAGGGAGCATGGCAACCTCGGCTCCCAGTGGGTGCTTCATCACGAGGAACTTTGGGATCCACATCCTGCGTTTAGCAGGAAGTTGAGGGCCAGGACCTACCGCGGGTTTAAAGAAAGGCCACCTTGGGAGGTGTTGCGGTCAAATCTGAGGGCCACGTAGGTGGCCTGCAGCACCCCTAGGCTCTTTGCCCACACTAACCGCAAGTTGGCTGTGGGGGCCCACGGGTGGCGGGGGCGGCCCCGGCTGTATGCGGCTCGCTGGACTCCATTGCTGCCATAGCAACTGGTTTAGTTGCTCCTCAGTTAGGCCCGACTCTGCGGCTTTCTATCCCGTCTGGAGTGTGACCTGGAAGATAGTGGAGGTGTTTCTCTCTCCCGAGGAGGTGGGTGTCTCTTACTTCTCCTGTGACCGGAGAACTCCGAAACAAAACCTCTGCGCATCCCAAGCAGGACACAGCGCAAAACAGAGATTCGGAGCACTGTCAGCATCGGTGTCGGGGTTCAGAAGGTCACGTTTGCCAGGCTGTGATAGGAAAAGGCAGGTGTGCCCAGGGCGCCCTGTTCCAGGGACCTTAGCGTGGTGTGGCGTGGCGGCCTCCATCATTCCGAAGGCCCCGGCAGGTGGCAGGGTCTGCGGTGTCCATAGCAACACCGGACCAGTGCGGCAGCCTCCGCGCAGAACTCCCTCGAGTCGGACATGCTCGTGGTGGGGACGTGGAAGTGACGGTGGCCTTGTAGGAACAGCGGGGGACCAACACATCTCCCTAAAACAGGGACTGAACCCTTAGGGAAGACGGAACACGAACGTCAGGATCCGAGCTTGGGCTGAGAGGGGACCCAGGCCCCACCAAGTGGGCCAGGAGGGAGACCATGGGGATCCCTTCCCCGGCCTGAGTCTGGAGGACCAGTCCCGGCATTTTTTGAAGGAGTAGACGCGGGCCCAGCTCGGATCTGGTGGGGGTGTTAGGGAGGTCGTCTAGAGACTGTCACCAGCAGGGTCTTGAAAGGAAGAGAGGGCCATTAGCGGTGGGTGGAGAGGCGGCTCTAGGCGAACGAAATAGCACAGAAAGGTGATGAAGGAGAAAGTAGTCCAGAAACCCAGAGTGCCTGAGGTGTGTGTGCTTGTGGTGTGTGTGCCTGTGGTGTGGGTGTGTTGCGCGTGAGTGCTGTATGTGTGTGTGATATACAACAAATGTGTTCTGTGTGGTGGGTTGCGTGTGCATGTGTGGGGTGTTGCGTTTGGATGGACGTGTCCGCACAGGTGTCTCGTTCGGGCCACACACACGTGCCCTGGGAACGTGGTTTCGGGGGCAGCAGATCCTTCACTGCCCCCCGACTCAGGAGGGGATCAGGATGTGTGATGGCCAAATGGGGGCCTTGGAAATCCCCTGCACTTGATAGTTGAGACCCTGAGTCGAGAGAGCTCCCTCAGGGCCACCTACCCGTCACCCCCGCCTCTTCCTCCACCTCGGCCTTGGTTGGATCTCCGAGGGATGGGGCAGTCTAGGACGGTGGTGTCTGACCTGACCTGGAGGGAGTGTGCCAGCCTGGGCTCCCAGGGGGTGTATCATCACGGGGAACTTTGGGATCGACATCCTGCCTGAAGCAGGAAGTGGAGGGCCAGGACCCACCATGGGTTCAAAGAAAGGCCACCTTGGGAGGTGTTTCGGTCAAAGCTGAGGGCCACGTAGGTTGCCTGCAGCACCCCTAGGCTCTTTGCCCACCCTGCCCGCCTGTTGGCTGCGGGGGCCCCCGGGTGGAGGAGGGGGGGCCCTGGCTTTATGAGGCGCGATGGACTCCATTGCTGCCATAGCAACTGTATTGTTGCTCCTCAGGTAGTCCCAAGCCTGCGGCTTTCTATCCTGCCTGGAGTGTGACCAGGAAGGTAGTGGAGCGGTATCTGTTTACCGTGGAGTTAGGTGTCTACTGCTTCCCCTGTGACTGGAGAACTCGGAAACATACACTCTGCGCATCACGAGCAGGTCACAGAACAAAACAGGGATTCGGGGCGCTCTCAGGACTGGGGTCGGGGTTCAGAAGGACACGTTTGCCAGGCTGTGATAGGAACAAGCAGGTTCGCCCAGGGCGCCCTGTTCCAGGGAGCTTGGCGTGGTGTAGTGGGGATACGTGCATCCTTCCGACGGCACCGGCAGGCGTCAGGGAATGCGGTGTCCACAGCCACAACGTGCCAGTGTGGCAACCTCCGCGCAGAGCTCCCTCGAGTCTTCCATGCTCGTGGTGGGCACGTGGAGGTGACGATGGCCTTGTGGGAGCAGCGCAGCACCAACACATCTCACCAAAACAGGGACTGAACCCTTATGGATGACGGAACACGAACGTCAGGAACCGAGCTTGGGCTGAGAGGGGACCCATGCCCCACCAAATGGGCCCAGGAAGGAGACCATGGGGCTCCTTTCTCTCTGCCTGTGTCTTGAGGACCAGTCCTGACAGTTTGGGAAGGAGTAGATGCGGGCCCAGCTAGGATCTGGTGGGGGTGTTAGGGAGGTCGTCTAGGGACTGACACCAGCAGGGGCTTGAAAGGCAAGAGAGGGCCATTAGCGGGGGGTGGAGAGGCGGCTCAGGGCAAGGAAATAGCACAGAGTTCATGAAGGAGAAAGGAGTCCAGAAACCTTGCGTGCCTGTGGTGTCGGTGTGTTCCACTTGTGTGACGTATGTGTGTGTGGTATGTCACAAATGTGTTCTGTGTGGTGGGTTGCGTGTGCATGTGTGGTGTGTGAGCGTGTGGAAGGACGTGTCCGAACTGGTGTCTCGTGTGGGCCACCCACACGTGCCCTGGGCACGTGGTTTTTGGAGCCACAGCTCCCTCACTGCTCCCGGACTCAGGAGGGGAACAGGATGTGAGATGGCCAAATGGGGGACTTGGAAAGCTCCTGCACTTGATAGTTGAGATCCTGAGCGGGGAGAGGACCCTCAGGGCCAAATGCCCCTCACACCTGTGTCTTCCTCCACCTCGGCCTTTGTGGGACCTCCGAGGGCGGGGCAGGCTAGGGGGGTGTTGTCCGACCTGACCTGGAGGGAGCGTGCCATCCTGGGCTCCCAGTGGGTGCATAATCACGGGGAACTTTGGGATCCACATCCTGCGTTTAGAAGGAAGTTGAGGGCCAGTTCCTACCGCGGGTTCAAAGAAAGGCCACCTTGGGAGGTGTTGCGGTCATACCTGAGGGCCACGTAGGTGGCCTGCAGAACCCCTAGGCTCTTTGCCCACACTGCCCGCCAATTGGCTGCGGGGGCCCCCGGGTGGAGGAGGCGGGCCCCGGGTTTATGAGGCGCTCTGGACTCCATTGCTGCCATAGCAACTGTTTTGTTGCTCCTCAGTTAGGCCCAAGCCTGCGGCTTTCTATCCTGCCTGGAGTGTGGCCAGGAAGGTAGTGGAGCGGTATCTGTTTACCGTGGAGGTAGGTGTCTACTGCTTCCCCTGTGACTGGAGAGCTCGGAAACATAAACTCTGCACATCCCAAGAAGGACTCAGAACAAAACAGTGATTCAGGGCGCTCTCAGGACTGGTGTCGGGGTTCAGAAGGACACGTTTGCCAGGCTGTGATAGGAACAGGCAGGTGCGCCCAGGGCGCTCTGTTCCAGAGAGCTTGGCGTGGTGTGTCGTGGCGGCTTCCATCACTCCGACGGCCCCGGCAGTTGGCAGGGTCTGCGGTGTCCACAGCCACACCGGAGCAGTGCGGCAGCCTCCTCGCAGAGCTCCCTTGAGGCAGCCATATTAGTGGTGGGGATGTGGAGGTGACGTTGGCCTTGTGGGAGCAGCAGGTGGTCAACACATCTCACCAAAACAGAGACTGAACCCTTAGGGATGAAAGAACACGTACGTCAGGAACCGAGCTTGGGTTGAGAAGGGACCCAGGCCCCACCGAAAGGGCCAGGAGGGAGACCGTGGGGCTCCCTTCCCTCGGCCTGAGTCTGGAGGACCAGTCCCGGCAGTTTTTGTAGGAGTAGACGCGGGCCCAGCTCGGATCTGTTGGGGGTGTTAGGGAGGTCGTCTAGAGACTGTCACCAGCAGGGTCTTGAAAGGCAAGAGAGGGCTATTGGCGGGGGGTGGAGAGGCGGCTCCAGGCCAACGATATAGCACAGAAATGTCATGAAGGAGAAAGGAGTCCAGAAACCCTGTGTGCCTGAGGTGTGGTTGTGTTGGGCGTGTGTGTCGTATGTGTGTGTGGTATGTCACAAATGTGTTCTGTGCGGTGGGTTGCGTGTGCATGTGTGGTGTGTGAGCGTCTGGATGGACGTGTCCGCACAGGTGTCTCGTGCCTCCCCCCGGCCCCCTCACGTGCCCTGGGCAAATGGATTCGAGGGCAGCACATCCCTCACTGCCCCACGATTCAGGAGTGGAACAGGATGTGAGATGGCCAAATGGGGGTCTTGGAAAGCTCCTGCACTTGATAGTTGACACCCTGAGCGGGGAGAGGCCCCTCAGGGCCACATGCCCCTCACCCCCGACTCTTCCTCCACCTCGGCCTTGGTGGGACCTCCGAGGGAGGGGGCAAGCTCAGGGCGGTGGTGTCCGACCGGACCTGGAGGGAGCATGCCAGCCTCGGCTCCCAGTGGGTGCATCATCACGGGGAACTTTGGGATCCACATCCTGCGTGAAGCAGGAAGTTGAGGGCCAGGACCTACCACGGGTTCAAAGAAAGGCCACCTTTGGAGGTGTTGCGGTCAAACCTGAGGGCCACGTAGGTGGCCTGCAGCACCCCTAGGCTCTTTGCCCACACTGCCCGCTAGTTGGCTGCGGCGGCCCACGGGTGGAGTGGGGCGGCCCCGGCTTTATGAGGCGCGCTGGACTCCATTGCTGCCATAGCAACTGGTTTTGTTGCTCCTCAGTTAGGCCCGAGTCTGCGGCTTTCTATCCCGTCTGGAGTGTCACTAGAAAGATAGTGGAGCGGTTTCTCTCTCCCGAGGAGGTAGGTGTCTCTTTCTTCTCCTGTGACCGGAGAACTCCGAAGCGGAACCTCTGCGCATCCCAAGCAGGACACAGAGAAAAACAGAGATTCGGAGAACTGTCAGGATCGGCGTCGGGGTTCAGAAGGTCACGTTTGCCAGGCTGTGATAGGAACAGGGAGGTGTGCCCAGGGCGCCCTGTTCCAGTGAGCTTGGCGTGGTGTGGCGTGGCGGCTTCCATCATTCCGATGGCCCCGGCAGGCGGCAGGGTCTGCGGAATCCACAGACACACTAGACCAGTGCGGTAGCCTCCGCGCAGAGCTCCCTCGAGGCGGCCATTCTCGTGGTGGGGACGTGGAGGTGACGTTGGCCTTGTGGGAGCAGCGGGGGACCAACACATCTCACCAAAACAGGGACTGAACCCTTAGGGATGACAGAACACGAAAGTCAGGAACCGAGCTTGGGATGAGAGGGAATCCAGGCCCCACCAAGTGGGCCCAGGAGGGACATCATCTGGCTCCCTTCCTCGGCCTGAGTCTGGAGGACCAGTCCCGGCAGTTTTTGAAGGAGCAGACGCGGGCCCAGCTCGGATCTGGTGGGGGTGTTAGGGAGGTCGTCTAGAGACTGACACCAGCAGGGTGTTGAAAGGCAAGAGAGGGCTATTAGCGGTGTGTGGAGAGGCGGCTCCAGGCCAACGAAATAGCACAGAAATGTCATGAAGGAGAAAGGAGTCCAGAAACCCTGTGTGCCTGAGGTGTGTGTGCTTGTGGTGTGTGTGCCTGCAGTGTGGGTGTGTTGCGCGTGTGTGGTGTATGTGTGTGTGGTATGTAACAAATGTGTTCTGTGTGGTGGGTTGCATGTGCATGTGTGGGGTGTGTGCGTGGATGGACGTGTCCGTAGAGGTGTCTCGTGCGGTCCACATATACGTGCCTGGGGAACGTGGTTTCAGGGGCAGCAGATCCTTCACTGCCCCCCGATTCAGGAGGGGATCAGGATGTGTGATGGCCAAATGGGGGCCTTGGAAATCCCCTGCACTTGATAGTTGAGACCCTGAGCCGAGAGAGCTCCCTCAGGGCCACCTACCCGTCACCCCCGCCTCTTCCTCCACCTCGGCCTTGGTTGGATCTCCGAGGGATGGGCAGTCTAGGGCGGTGGTGTCTGACCTGACCTGGAGGGAGTGTGCCAGCCTGGGCTCCCAGGGGGTGTATCATCACGGGGAACTTTGGGATCGACATCCTGCCTGAAGCAGAAAGTGGAGGGCCAGGACCCACCGTGGGTTCAAAGAAAGGCCACCTTGGGAGGTGTTTCGGTCAAAGCTGAGGGCCACGTAGGTTGCCTGCAGCACCCCTAGGCTCTTTGCCCACCCTGCCCGCCAGGTGGCTGCGGGGGCCCCCGGGTGGAGGAGGGGGGCCCCGGCTTTATGAGGCGCGCTGGACTCCATTGCTGCCATACCAACTGTATTGTTGCTTCTCAGGTAGTCCCAAGCCTGCGGCTTTCTATCCTGCCTGGAGTGTGACCAGGAAGGTAGTGGAGGGGTATCTCTTTACCATGGAGGTAGGTGTCTACTGCTTCCCCTGTGACTGGAGAGCTCGGAAACATACACTCTGCGCATCACAAGCAGGACACAGACCAAAACAGTGATTCAGGGCGCTCTCAGGACTGGGGTCGGGGTTCAGAAGGACACGTTTGCCAGGCTGTGATAGGAACAAGCAGGTTCGCCCAGGGCGCCCTGTTGCAGGGAGCTTGGCGTGGTGTAGTGTGGATACGTGCATCCTTCCAACGGCCCCGGCAGGCGTCAGGGAATGCGGTGTCCACAGCCACACCTTGCCAGTGCGGCAACCTCCGCGAAAAGCTCCCTCGAGTCGGCCATGCTCGTGGTGGGGACGTGGAGGTGACGATGGCCTTGTGGGAGCAGCGCGGCACCAACACATCTCACCAAAACAGGGACTGAACCCTTATGGATGACGGAACACGAACGTCAGGAACCGAGCTTGGGCTGAGAGGGGACCTAGGCCCCACCAAATGGGCCCAGGAAGGAGACCATGGGGCTCCCTTCCATCTGCCTGTGTCTTGAAGACCTGTCCTGACAGTTTGGGAAGGAGTAGATGCGGGCCCAGCTAGGATCTGGTGGGGTGTTAGGGAGGTCGTTTAGGGACTGACACCAGCAGGGGCTTTAAAGGCAAGAGAGGGCCATTAGCGGAGGTGGAGAGGCGGCTCAGGGCAAGGAAATAGCACAGAGTTCATGGAGGAGAAAGGAGTCCAGAATCCCTGCGTGCCTGTGGTGTTGGTGTGTTGCACTTGTGTGACGTATGTGTGTGTGGTATGTCACAAATTTGTTCTGTGCGGTGGGTTGCATGTGCATGTGTTGTGTGTGAGCGTGTGGAAGGACGTGTCTGCACTGATGTCTCGTGTGGGCCACCCACACATGCCCTGGGCACGTGGTTTTTGGAACCACAGCTCCCTCACTGCTCCCGAACTCAGGAGGGGAACAGGATGTGAGATGGCCAAATGGGGGCCTTGGAAATCTCCTGCAGTTGATAGTTGTTTCCCTGAGCCTGGAGAGTTCCCTCAGGGCCACATGCCCCTCACCCCCGCCTCTTCCTCCACCTCGGCCTTGGTTGGACCTCCGAGGAAGGGGGCAGGCTAGGGCGGTGGTGTCTGACCTGACCTGGAGGGAGTGTGCCAGCCTGGGCTCCCAGGGGGTGTATCATCACGGGGAGCTTTTGGATCCACATCCTGCTTGAAGCAGGAAGTTGAGGGCCAGGACCCACCGAGGGTTCAATGAAAGGCCACCTTGGGAGGTGTTTCGGTCAAAGCTGAGGGCCACGTAGGTTGCCTGCAGCACCCCTAGGCTCTTTGCCCACCCTGCATGCCAGTTGGCTGCGGCATTCTCCGGGTGGAGGGAGCGGCCCCGGCTTTATGAGGCGCACTGGACTCCTTTGCTGCCATAGCAAAGGGTTTTGTTGCACCTCAGTTAGACCCAAGCCTATGGCTTTCTATCTTGCAGGGAGTGTGGCCAGGAAGGTAGAAGAGAGGTATCTGTTTCCCGTGGAAGTAGGTGTCTCCTGCCTCTCCTGTGACTGGAGAGCTCTGAAGGATAAACTCTGTGAATCCCAATCAGGACACAGAACAAAACAGTGATTCGGGGCGCTGTCGGGACCGGTGTCGGGGTTCAGAAGGTCACGTTTGCCAGGCTGTGATAGGAACAAGCAGGTGCGCCCAGGGCGCCCTGTTCCAGGGAGCTTGGCGTGGTGTGGCATGGCGACATCCATCCTTCCGACGGCCCCGGCTCGGGGGAGGGTCGGGGGTGTCCAGAGCCACACCGGGCCAGTGCGGTAGCATCCGCACAGAGCTCCCTCGAGTCGGCCATGCTCGTGGTGGGGACGTGGAGGTGATGTTGGCCTCGTGGGAGCAGCGCGGCTCCAACACATCTCACCAAAACAGGGACTGAACCCTTATGGATGACGGAACACGAACGTCAGGAACCGAGCTTGGGCTGAGAGGGGACCCAGGCCCCACCAAGTGGGCCCAGGAGGGAGACAATGTGGCTCCCTTTCCTCGGCCAGAGTCTGGAGGACCAGTCCCGGCAGTTTGGGAAGGAGTAGACGCGAGCCCAGCTCGGATCTGGTGGGGGTGTTAGGGAGGTCGTCTAGGGACTGACACCAGCAGGGGCTTGAAAGGCAAGAGAGGGCCATTAGCGGGGGGTGGAGAGGAGGCTCAGGGCAAGGAAAAAGCACAGAAAGGTCATGAAGGAGAAAGGAGTCCAGAAACCCTGTGTGCCTGTGGTGTGGTTGTGTTGGGCGTGTGTGGTGTATGTCTGTGTGGTATGTCACAAATGTATTCTGTGCGGTGGGTTGCGTGTACATGTGTGGTGTGTGAGCGTGTGGATGGACGTGTCCGCACAGGTGTCTCACACAGGTGGTTTTTGGGGCAGTAGTTCCCTCACATCTCCCGGACTCAGGACGGGAACAGGATGGGAGATGGCCAAATGGGGGCCTTGGAAAGCTCCTGCACTTGATAGTTGAGACCCTGAGTGGGGAGAGGCTCATCAGGGCCACATGCCCCTCTCCCTCGCCTCTTCCTCCACCTCGGCCTTGGTGGGACCTCCGAGGGAGGGGGCAAGCTCATTGCGGTGGTGTCCGACCTGACCTGGAGTGAGCGTGCAGCCTGGGCTCCCAGGGGATGCATCATCACGGAGAAGTTTAGAATCGACATCCTGCGTGAAGCAGGAAGTTGAGGTCCAGGACCCACCGCGGGTTAAGTGATAGACCACCTTGGGAGGTGTTGCGCTCAAAGCTGAGGGCCACGTAAGTTGCCTGCAGTACCCCTAGGCTCTTTGCCCAACCTGCCGGCCAGTAGGTTGCGCGGGCCTCCTAGTAGAAGGGGTCGGCCCTGGCTTTTTGAGGCACGCTGGGCTCCATTGCTGCCGTAGCAACAGGTTTTGTGCTCCTCAGTTAGGCCCGAGACTGTGGCTTTCTATCCTGCCTGGAGTGTGACCAGGAAGTTAGTGGAGCGGTTTCTGTCTCCCGTGTTGGTAGGTGTCTCCTTCTTCTCCTGTTACCGGAGAGCTTAGAAGCGTAACCGCTGCGATCCCAAGCAGGACACAGAACAAAACAGAGATTCGGGACGCTGTCAGGACCAGTGTCAGGGTTCAGAAGGTCACGTTTGCCAGGCTGTGATAGGAACAAGCAGGTACGCTCGGGGGGCCATGTTCCAGGGAGCTGGCGTGGTGTGGCGTGGCGACGTCCATCCTTCCGACGGCCCCGGCAGGCGGCAGTGAGGGCGGTGTCCACATCAACACCTGGCCAGTGCGGTAGACTCTGCGCAGAGCTCCCTCGAGTTGGCCATGCTCGTGGTGGGGACGTGGAGGTGACGTTGGCCTTGTGGGAGCAGCGCGGCACCAACACATCTCACCAAAACAGGGATTGAACCCTTAGGGATGACGGAACACGAAAGTCAGGAACCGAGATTGGGCTGAGAGGGGACCCAGGCCCCACCAAGTGGGGCCAGGAAGGAGACCATGTGGCTCCCTTCTCTCTGCCTGAGTCTTGAGGACCATCCCGGCAGTTTGGGAAGGAGTAGACGCGGGCTCAGCACGGATCTGGTGGGGGTGTTATGGAGGTCGTCTAGAGACTGACACCAGCAGGGTCTTGAAAGGCAAGAGAGGGCCATAAGCGGTGGGTGGGGAGGCGGCTACAGGCCAAGAAAATAGCACAGAAAGTTTATGAAGGAGAAAGGAGTCCAAAAACCCTATGTGCCTGTGGTGTGTGTACTAGTGGTGTGTGTGCCTGTGGTGTGGGTGTGTTGCGCGTGTTTGGTGTATGTGTGTGTGGTATGTCACAAATGTGTTCTGTGTGGTGGGTTGCGTGTGCATGTGTGGTGTGTGAGAGTGTGGATGGACGTGTCCACACAGGTGTCTCGTGCGTGACACCCATACGTGTCCTGGGCACGTGGGATTTGGGGCAGCAGATCCCTCACTGCTCCCCGACTCAGAAGGGGAACAGAATGTGAGACGGCCAAATGGGGGCCTTGGAAAGATCCTGCACTTGATAGTTGATACCCTGTGCGTGGAGAGGCACATCAGGGCCACAGGCCCCTCTTCCTCTCCTCTTCCTCCATCTCGGCCTGGGTGGGACCTCCGAGGGAGTACGCAGACACACTGCGGCGGTGTCCGACCTGACCTGGAGGTTGGGCACCAGCCTGGGCTCCCAGTGGGTGCATCATCATTGGGAACTTTAGGATAGATATTCTGCGTGAAGCAGAAAGTTGAGGGCCAGGACCCACAGTTACATCCAGAATTCGGGGACCCCAAAAACCACCAGGGAGCCGAGACCGATGCAAGAACAAAGAGCCTTTAATCGAGCTAGCTGGAGCTCAATCTCCTACCGCACCGACGCAGCAGTGGGTCGAGAGAGAGAGAGTTTCCCAAGGTGCAAGCGTTTTAATGGAGTAGTGGGAAGGGTGATGGTCGTGGCACTAGCGGATTGGCTGAGGTCAGGGTCCTGTTCGCTTCCAAGGAGGGAAACAGGTGTCTCTAGCTTTCAAGGCAGGAAACAGGTGTCTCTATTTGGGTGGATCCGGGTGCTCTAAGGATTGGTCCCAGCTGGTCTGGTGAGAACTGGAATCTGATTACATGGTCCGGGCTGATCTATTGAGGGGTGGATCCTAATTGATTTGGTCCTAGTCTTTTGGAATCCCGAGTTGCCCTAACATTCCCCCCTTGTCTTGTGACTTATGGACCCAATCATGGGTCCAGCGGCTTTTCTACCTTGCCCTCTTCTATTACCAGGGATCTGCATTGAGC
Organism: Paguma larvata; assembly: GCA_030068075.1. Classification (NCBI taxonomy): domain Eukaryota; kingdom Metazoa; phylum Chordata; class Mammalia; order Carnivora; family Viverridae; genus Paguma; species Paguma larvata. The sequence continues at coordinate 11,558 of JAINVK010001276.1, forward strand.
ACGGAGGACCATCAATTAGATGGCCTCCACGTGATCCCTGACAAACTGGACCAGCCTGTTGATGATACAGGGCCTGAGGATTAGTAACAGAAGTAGGATGACGAGGGGTCTGGTAAGGGACAAGACGAGGGTAGTGAACTAGGGAGACTGTTAGAATGTTTCGGGGGGTGTAAATATTCTTGACAAACACCGGCAGTGACAAGCAGGGCTAACAGAGTTACCAACATCAGGGGGAACGAATGTGCAGTAACCTGAGCTTGAGCAAGTTGCATTAGACTTCATTGACGATCCATCGAGTAACAAATTCCTTTCAGACAGTGGAGAGGTGAGTGTGATGGACCCAGGTTGCCACGCCGTCTACTTTGAAAGCAGTGAGGGTTGTCATCACCACGATGTAGGGTCCCTTTCAGCATGGCACAAGGGTCTCTCGGCAGGACCTTTTGATGTAGACTCAGTCTCCTGGCTTGTACTAAGGAGGTGTCGCGGTTGGCCAGAGACAACAGGTAAGTTCCCCGAAACGAAAGGAGTTTTGGCAGCTGCTTGGGAATATTCCTTCAAGTCTCTATCCTGAGGTAGGCTAGCCAGAGTTAATTGGCTCCAATCATCATAGTGAAGCTCTCCAGAAGTTATCTAGCCTCAATTTCTTACCACAGTCCTGACTCGAAATCCACAGCAATAATCACATTCCTGAGGGTCTGGCATCAGTCTAAATAGATCAAAATACATTCTAAACTCGTTAGAGATTTTATTTCCAGGATTCTCAAGTATGGCAGCATATGCTGGTTTAATAGGGGAAGACGCTCTGGAGCCACTCTTATTTTTCTATGGCCCGTCTTTTTCAGATTAGGATAAATCTCAAATCAACATAGAGGCCCATTGACCCTATAGCCAGATGTCCTGGTGACTCTTTCCTGACCGTTGCCTGTCTTAGGTCGCCCCCCACTGTGAGGAGTCTTATCCGTCATTGGCTAACCGGCCCTACTTCAGAGTCAGACCAGCCATTATGTTCTTGTATTACAACCTGGCATTTGCTTCCGGGCACCCCCATCCACCGATGAGGGTCCCAGTCTAGGGCACCGCCTTAGGGGCCTGAGTCTTTTCCTTAGGTAGTATTACCAGGGCCAGTATCTCTGGTCTCTAACATCTTCTCCTTTTTCTGTTGAAATAGATGTTATGCTGCCGCTTAAAATTCTAAAGATAACAATATTAGAATGGAAACTCCAATATTGATCATCATGGAAACAAAAAGTGAACAAAGTTAGAAAGATTATTATCCAGACCCCCAGTATTATACTCTTTTCAGGAATGTTTAGTCTTACTAAAACTGCAAAGGAGTAACAAACCTATTTTTAGGTCACATGAGAGCATCACTGATCTCCTAGATAAATTATACTAATGCAATTAGATAAAATACCATCGGAAAAAAATATGTAAGACTAAAGTACAAAAGAACATGAGGCCTGGACACAAGCTAAAACAGAGAAAACGTAGCAAGGGTCAAGGAAATCCCTTGATTCTCAGCAAGAGCAGTCGCCTTATCTGTCAGATTCTACATTTTGTCCCCAAGTAGGAATAGCAGCGCTCTGGTTGGAGTGAGTACTGCTTCCACATCTTTAAGGACGATTGTTATCCAAAGAGCATACTCAGGGTCCTGAGAGTATTATCCTCCATCTCTCGTAGGTAGAGGGCCGTGGAGGCGTCGGAGTGATGTTCCAAAAAAACGTCTCTACATCTCCCTTTGGGTCATCCTTTAAGGAACCGGAGGAGATGGCAGTGGCTTGGGGAGGCTGGACATAGGGCCGTACCAATGTATCAGAAATCCACAGAAGGGAGTCCATGTCCTGTGGAAATACACAAGTATACACTCGCCCCCATGTTAACACTGCATCCTATTATATCTTTTGAAGGCGGCTGGTGTATAAGCAGGGGCATTGTCCGTTTTGATTGCCCTGGAAATTCCCAAGTAGAAAAAGCATAGACAAAGGTGCTGGATCACATCCTTCAAGGCCTCTCCTGTATGTGCCAAGGCAATAACATGAGAAAAGATCCACACACACATGCACGTAGGAGAGTTTACCAAAAGACAGAACATGAGTAACATCCATCTGCCAAAGATCATTAGGCCTCAGGCCTCTAGGGTTCTAATTGTCCTTTGCTGTAGGCAATTACTAAGTTTGCCCCCTTTGTTAGGAAAGTAGCCAGCTGTGCCGAATAAGATGGAACTATCTTTCTAGGTATAAAGGGCAGATGTAACCATTTAAAGGTGCCTCACATTAAGCCTCATTAAAGGCCTGCAAACCCAACTGGTCTTAAAGCTTGATCCACAAACCCCTTGCCATAGGGTGGGTCTATTTTTCATGCCCTAAGGCAACATTTTCCATTGACACCTCTGAGAAGACTGCTTAACGTTCTCAGAAGGCAGGCCAAAGGCAAATCCAGGACAATCTTCCTGATCTAGGGGAACAGTGAAAAAACATTTGGAACAGCCACAGGAAAAGGGAGGCTATCAAGAATATTGCCAACATTTTCCCAGCCTCTGGATCAAAGGAGGAGAAATTTTAATCCTAATCCTGTGTAGTTTTAAAATCTATGTCTTTAACCATAGTCCATCCTGACCACACATAAAATACCCCTTTTGAAAGATTTTTCCTTCACGAACCTTCTACAACTTGTCTTTGGCATTTATATTTTGTCCAAAGCCATTTCTTTCCAAATAACCATTCTGATTTAGAACAATATTACTTTTTACCTTCAGCAAAAGCATATTTCTATTTCTTATATCCTTCTTTCACATCTCCTACTTTCTTCCATACAGAGTTGTTTTCCTTATTTCCCTCAGTCTTACACTCCCCAGAACTTTAACTGCTAGAAACATTAGTCTTCAGTGAAAACTAAGTAGTAACCAATTGTGAACTCTGTTACAGCAGAATTTGTTAGATAGCAACCTTATGAATCCATTAAGCATAACGTATGTTTTTCAACAGTTCTCAATATCCTTAGAGTTTTACAACAGGTCCAAAGCACAAATCTACATGCAGTAATTAGTGTTTCAGCTTTTTATCATTATATGGTCATGAATTAGTCTCAAGTTCTCACGCAAGCAAAACTTTCAACACTTTAGGTTACCAAGAACCCTGAAAGCTATCCCAACACATACCCACGCAAACCACAAGGCAGACAAAGTTAAACATCACTTTCAGGCTTCCTTTTGCTAACAAATTGGAACAAAGATAACATGAGCTTGCTTGACCTTCAGTAGAACTCAGTAGAACAAAGTTTCGCATTTAATACTGATAACTTTAGAGACAGATCCATAATACTCCTATTTATTTGACCGAGGTGGTAGTAAAAGATCCCAACGGCCAATGTATAGAATCATATGGCTGCTAGTAAAACCTAGCTCCTTTAACATTGAGAAGTTTTCACCGAGAAATCAAAGACCCAATAAAGATGAAACCCAAAACTTTGGTTTTCCCTTAGAAAGAGAAAAAATCTCTGTTTACATTATCTTATCAGGAGCTGAACAGTCCAAGAAAACTTTGTTTTAAATGGAGAGAAAACAGAACTTTAACTTTATACCAGTGTACTTTTGAAATCCCATTCATAATTTTCTCTTGTGGAAACAGTGAGGACATTTAAAAAGGCGTTTGTTTGTTTGTTTGTTTGCTTACAACAATGTACGGGTGGGGAGCAGAATGCTACCTGAGGCATTGAAGAGGCAGAGACCTAGGGTCCACCCTAGGCGGTTGCAGAAACGGGAAGAGGAGGAAGGGAGGACAGAACGGGCACAGAGGCCTAGAGGCTTGAAGGCAGATTAAAGCAGCCTGAAGGCAGCCTGAATCACACAGGGTGGAGAAAAGACTTTTATGTGGTCTTAAACTCCATCCCCCAGTTTAATGATTCGGACCTGGATGGGGTGGCCCTTGCCGTCGGTGACCTGAGGCCTCCCTTGTCTGAAAGTCTCCAGGACTTTTCGCTGGCTAACTTTCCTCGTGGGATGTGGAGGACTGAATACTGTGCTCCGATGTCGACAAGGAAGTCAACAGGGGTCCCCTCCATTTTAAGAGTGACCCTGGGCTCGGGGAGAGGGTCCGAACCCCGACTCCCCTAGTCACTTAGTTCACCTAGCTCTAAGACTTTTACTCGATTAGCCTGGCTTTTCTTCCCAGCGTCCCCCCTCGGACATTCTTTGGCCCAATGCCCTATCTCCTTGCAGCATGCACACTGACCTTTCTGCAGCGTCTGCTTCCCCCCACCTCTGGTGGTTCCTTTACCTCCTTTTGAGTCATCAGCCAGTTGCCAGAGACGACGGTCTCCTTCCTCAGGATGGTCGGCAATGGTAGCTAGTAGTATTCTGACCAGGTCTCGTGTCTGTTTGCTGCTGGCAGCCTCCATGGTGTGAGCCTTCCTATCCTCAGGAGGTTCCCAGTTGTTGTATACTTTTCGGCTCTTACCCGCAAATCCTACAGACTTTTTTTTCTCCCAGTCTGTATATTTCCTGTCATTTCCTTCTGATGTCTGCGACCGATTGATTTACAAAGGCCATGATAGCAACTGCCTTGCTTTCCAGAGCCTCTGGGTCCATAGGGGTACAGGCACAGAACACCTCCATGATTCATTCCAAAAAGGCTGTCAGGGACTCATCCTTTCTTTGTTGTATGTTCCCCACCTTGGCCACTTTGGTTGGCTTTCTAGTAGCCATTCGGAGACCCCCCATTAGAGTCTGGCGGTAGACCCGGAGCCTCTCCTTACTGTCTGCCGTAGTAAAATACCACTCGGGCCAAGTTAAGGGGAATGAGTTATCTATCTGTGTCTAGTTGGTGGTGGGATTCCCGTCTGCAACTGGAACTAGTTTTTAGGCCTCATTGAGGATTCTTTTCCTCTCCTTAATCGTGAACAGGACCTGCAAAAGCTGCTGGCAGTCATCCCATATGGGCTGATGGGTAAAGAGAACAGAATCTAATAAATCAAGAAGCCCTGCCCGTTTTTCTAAAAACTTTGGATTAGCTTGAGTCCGCCCGACAATGCTCCACAAAATGACACACACAAAAACAGACAAACTGATGGCCCCTAGAAACAATCCCGATGGTTTCCCTCGCAAGCAGCCCCTTCAGGCACTTGGTGGAAACCACCTGACGGCTTCCCTCGCAAGCAGCCCCTTCAGGCTCTTGGCGGAAACCTCCAGACGGGGTGAGGGACGTCTCCCTACACTCCCCACCAGCGACCCTCCAGCGCGTCCACCTAGGTCCTTTGCCGGTCCTTCAGAAAATGAGCTCGCTAAGAAGAGACAGACATCAGACAGACATTGACCATGGTCAGTCAGGCTCTTCGGGTCGGGAGTCCCTCGGGGGTTTTGGGGTATCCCGGAAGAGCCCCCATATGTTATGCCCAGATTTCGGGGACCCCAAGAACCACCAGGGAGCCGATTCCGATGCAAGAACAAAGAGCCTTTAATCGAGGGAGCTCGAGCTCAATCTCCTACCGCACCGACGCAGTAGTGGGTCGTGAGAGAGAGTTTCCCATGGTGCAAGAGTTTTAAAGGAGTAGTGGGAAGGGTGATGGTCGTGGCCCTAGCCGATTGGCTGAGGTCAGGGTCCTGTTCCCTTCCAAGGCGGGAAAAAGGTGTCTCTATTTGGGTGGATTCGGGTGTTCTAAGGATTGGTCCCAGCTCGTCTGGTGAGAAGTGGAATCTGATTAATTGGTCCGGGTTGGTCTATTGAGGGGTGCATCCTAATTTATTTGGTCTGAGTCTTTTGGAATCCCGAGTTGCCCTAACACCACCGCGGGTTCAATGATAGGCCACCTTGGGAGGTGTTTCGGTCAAAGCTGAGGGCCACGTAAGTGGCCTGCTGCACCCCTATGCTCTTTGCCCACCCTGCCTGCCAGTTGGCTGCGGGGTCCTCGGGTGGGGCGGGGGACGGCCCCGGCTTTTTGAGACACTCTGGACTCAATTGCTGCCATAGCAACGGGTTTGTTGCTCCTCAGTTAATCCCGAGCCTACGGCTTTCTATCCTGCCTGAAGTGTGACCAGGAAGGTAGTGGAGCAGTGTCTGTCTCCCGTGGAGATAAGTGTCTCCTGCTTCCCCTGTGACCGGACAACTCGGAAGCGTAACCTGTGCGCATCCCAACCAGGACACAGAACAAAACAGTGATTCGGGGCGCTGTCAGGACCGGTGTCGGGGTTCAGAAGGTCACGTTTGCCAGGCTGTGATAGGAACAAGCAGGTACGCCCAGGGTGCCCTGTTCCAGGGAGATTTCGTGGTGTGGCATGTCGACGTCCATCATTCCGACGGCACCGGCAGGCAGCAGGGTAGGCGATGTCGACATCAACACCGGGCCAGTGCGGCAGCTTCCGCGCAGAGCTCCCTCAGGTCAGCCATGTTCGTGGTGGGGACGTGGAGGTGGCGTTGGCCTTGTGGGAGCAGAGCGGCACCAACACATCTCACCAAAACAGGGACGAACCCTTAGGGATGACGGAACACGAACGTCAGGAACAGAGCTTGGGCTCAGAGGGGACCCAGGCTCCACCAATTGGGTCCAAGAAGGAAACCATTAGGCTCCCTTCCCTCGGCGTGAGTCTGGAGGACCAGTCCCGGCAGTTTGGGAATGAGTAGACGCGGGCCCAGCTCGGATGTGGTGGGGGTGTTAGCGAGGTCGTCTAGAGACTGACACCAGCAGGGTCTTGAAAGGCAAGAGAGGGCCATTAGCAGTGCATGGAGAGGCGGCTCCAGGCCAACGAAATAGCACAGAAAATTTATGAAGGAGAAAGGATTTCGGAAAACCTGTGTCCTGTGATGTGTGTGCTTGTGGTGTGTGTGCCAGTAGTGTGGGTGTGTTGCGCGTGTGTGGTGTATGTGTGTGTGGTATGACACAAATGAGTTCTGTGTGATGGGTTGCGTGTGCATGTGTGGTGTGTGAGGGTGTGGATGGATGTGTCCGAACAGGTGTCTCGTTTGGGCCACCCACACGTGCCCTGGGCACTTGGTTTTTTGGGCAAGATCCCTCACTGCTCCCGGATCAGGAGGGGAACAGAATGTGAGATGGCCAAATGGGGGTCTTGGAAAGCTCCTGCACTTGATAGTTGAGAGCCTGAGCAGGGAGAGGCTCCTCAGGGCCCCATGCCCCTCACCCCCGCCTCTTCCTCCACCTCGGCCTTGGTGGGATCTCTGAGAGAGGGGACAGGCTCAGGGCGTTGGTTGTCCGTCCTGACTTGGAGGGAACGTGCCTGCCTGGGCTCCCAGTGGGTGCGTCATCACTGGGAACTTTGGGATCGACATCTTGCGTGAAACAGGAAGTTGAGAGCCAGGACCCACTGCGGGTACACTGCAAGTCCACCTTGGTAGGTATTGTGGTAAAGCTGAGGGCCACGTAGGTGGCCTGCAGCACCCTTAGGCTCTTTACCCACCCTGCCTGCCAGTTGGCTGCGGGGGACCCCGGGTGAGGCGGGGTCCGGCCCAGGCTTTATGAGACACGCTTTACTCCATTGCTGCCATAGCAACTGGTTTTGTTGCTCCTCAGTTAGGCCCAATCCTGCGGCATTCTATCCTGCCTGGAGTGTGACCAGGAAGGTAGTGGAGCGTTTTCTGTTTCTCGTGTAGGTAGGTGTCTCCTTCTTCTCCTGTGACCAGAGAACTCAGAAGTGTAAACTCTGCGCATCCCAAGCAGGACACAGAACAAAACAGTGATTCGGGGCGCTGTCAGGACCGTTGTCGGGGTTCAGAAGGTCACCTTTGTCAGGCAGTGATAGGAAAAAGCAGGTGCGCCCAGGGCTCCCTGTTTCAGGGACTTGGCGTGGTGTGGCGTGGCAACGTCCATCCTTCCGAAGGCCCCGGCAGGCGGCAGGGACGGCGGTGTCCACAGCCACACCCGGCCAGTGCGGCATCTCCGCGCAGAGCTCCCTCGATTCGGCCATGCTCCTGGTGGGGACGTGGAGGTGACGTTGGCCTTGTGGGAGCAGCGCGGCACCAACACATCTCACCAAAACAGGGACTGAACCCTTAGGGATGACGGAACACAAATATCAGGAATCGAGCTTGGGCTGAGAGGGGACCCAGGCCCCACCAAGTGGGCCCAGAAAGGAGTGGTCTCCCTTCCCTCGGCCTCAGTCTGGAGGACCAGTTCCCGCAGTTTGGGAAGGAGCAGACGCGGGCACAGCTCGGATCTGGTGGGGGTGTTAGGGAGGTCGTCTAGAGACTGACACCAGCAGGGTCTTGAAAGGCAAGAGAGGGCCATTAGCCTTGGGTGGAGAGGCGGCTCTAGGCCAACGAAATAGAACAGAAATGTCATGAAGGAGAAAGGAGTCCAGAAACCCTGTGTGACTGTGGTGTCGGTGTGTTGGGCGTGTGTGGCGTATGTGTGTGTGGTATGTCACAAATGTGTTCTGTGCGGTGGGTTGCGTGTGCATGTGTGGTAAGTGAGCGTCTGGATGGACATGTCCGCACAAGTGTCTCGTGCCGACCCCGGGCACCCTCCCGTGCCCTGGGCACATGGATTCGGGGCAGCACATCCCTCATTGCCCCCCGACTCAGGAGGGGACCAGGATGGGAGATGGCCAGATGGAGGCCTTGGAAAGCTCCTGCACTTGATAGAAGAGATCCTGAGCGGGGATAGGCCTCTCAGGGCCATATGCCCCTCACCCCCGCCTCTTCCTCCACATCGGCCTTGGTGGGATCTCCGAGGTAGGGGCAGTTTCAGGGCATTGGTGTCCGACCTGACCTGGAGGGAGCGTGCCAGCCTGGGATCCCAGTGGGTGCATCATCACGGGGAACTTTGGGATCGACATCCTGCGTGAAGCAGGAAGTTGAGAGCCAGGACCCATCGCTGTTTCACTGAAAGGCCACCTTGTGAGGTGTACAGGTGATAGGAACAGGGAGGTGCGCCCAGGACGCCCTGTTCCAGAGAGATTGGCGTCGTGTGGCGTGGCGGATTCCATCATTCCGACGGCCCCCGCAGGCGGCAGGGTCTGCGGTGTCCACAGCGACCCCGGGCCAGTGCGGCAGCCTCCCCGCAGAGCTCCCTCGAGTCGGCCATGCTCTTGGTGGGGATGTGGAGGTGACGTTGGCCTTGTGGGAGCAGCGCGGGACCAACACATCTCACCAAAACAGGGACTGAACCCTTAGATATGACGGAACACGAACGTCAGCAACCGAGCTTCGGATATGAGGGGGCACAGTCCCCACCAAATAGTCCCAGGAGGGAGACCATGGGGCTCCCTTCCGTCAGCATGAGTCTGGAGGACCAGTCACGACAGTTTGGGAAAGAGTAGATGCTGGCCCAGCGAGGATCTGGAGGGGTTGTTAGGGAGGTCGTCTAGGGGCTGACACCAGAAGGAGCTTGAAAGGCAAGAGAGGGCCATTAGCGGGGGTGGAGAGGCGGCTCAGGTCAAGGAAATAGCACAGAAAGGTCATGAAAGAGAAAGGAGTCCAGAAACCCAGTGTTCCTGTGGTGTAGGTGTGTTGGGCGTGTGTGGCGTATGTGTGTGTGGTATGTCACAAATGTGTTCTGTGCGGTGGGTTGCGTGTGCATGTGTGGTGTGTGAGCGTCTGGATGGACGTGTCCGCACAGGTGTCTCAGGAGGGCTACCCTCACGTGCCCTGGGCACGTGGTTTTTGGGGCAGAAGATCACTCACTGCTCCCGGACTCAGGAGGGGAACAAGATGTGAGACGGCCAAATGGGGGCCTTGGAAACTTCTTGCACTTGATAGTTGAGACCCTGAGCGGGGAGAGGCCCCACATGGCCACATGCCCCTCACCCCCGCCTTTTCCTCCACCTCGGCCTTTGTGGGATCTCCGAAGGAGGGGGCAGGCTCAGGGCGTTGGTGTTCGGCCTGACCTGGATGGAGCGTGCCAACCTTGGCTCCCAGTGGGTGCATCATCACGGGGAACTTTAGGATCGACATCCTGCGTGAAGCAGGAATTGAGGGCCAGGACCCACCGCGGGTTCACTGAACGCCACCTTGGGAGGTGTTTCAGTCAAAGCTGAGGGCCACGTAGGTGGCCTGCAGCACCCTTAGGTTCTTTGCCCACCCTGCCTGGCAGTTTACTGCGGGGGCCCCCGGGTGGGGCGGGGTGCGGCCCCGGCTTTATGAGGCAGGCTGGACTCCATTGCTGCCATAGCAACGTTTTGTTGCTCCTCAGTTAGGCCCAAGCCTGCGGCTATCTTTCCTTCCTGGAGTGTGACCATTAATGTAGTGAGCGGTTTCTCTCTCCAGTGGGGTACGTGTCTCCTTCTTCTCCTGTGACCGGAAAGCTCGGAAGCATAACATCTACGCATCCCAAGCAGGACACAGAACAAAACCGAGATTCGGGGCACTGTCAGGTCCGGTGTCTTGGTTCAGAAGGTCACGTTTGCCAGGCTGTGGTAGGAACACGCAGGTGTGCCCAGGGCGCCCTGTTCCAGAGAGCTTGGCGTCGTGTGTCGTGGCGGCTTCCATCATTCCGAAGGCCCCCGCAGACGGCAGGGTCTGCGGTGTCCACAGACACACCGGGCCAGTGCGGCAGCCTGCGCGAAGAGCTCCCTCGAGTCGGCCATGCTCGTGGTGGGGAAGTGGAGGTGACGTTGGCCTTGTGGGAGCAGCGTGGGAACAACACATCTCACCAAAACAGGGACTGAACTGTTAGGGATGATGGAACACGAACGTCAGGAACTAGCTTGGGCTGAGAGGGGACCCAGGCCCCACCAAGTGGGCCCAGGAGGGAAACCATGTGGCTCCCTTCCCTCGGCATGAGTCTGGAGGACCAGTCCCAACAGTTCGGGAAGGAGTAGTTTCAGGCCCAGCTCGGATCTGGTGGGGCTGTTAAGGTGGTCATCCAGTGACTGACACCATCAGGGCTTGAAAGGCAAGAGAGTGCCATTAGCAGGGGCTGGAGAGGCGGCTCATGGCAAGGAAAAAGCACAGAAAGGTCATGAAGGAGAAAGGAGTCCAGAAAACCTGTGATCCTGTTGTGTGGGTGTGTGGGGCTTGTGTGGCGTATGTGTGTGTGGTATGTTACAAATGTGTTCTGTGCGGTGGGTTCCGTGTGCATGTGTGGTGTGTGAGCGTCTGGATGGACGTGTCCACACAGGTGTCTTGTGCCGACCCCGCGCCCTCACGTGCCCTGGGCTCATGGATTCGGGTGAAGCAGATTCCTCACTGTCCCCCGACTAAGGAGGGGAACAGGATGTGAGATGGCAAGCTGGAGGCCTTGGAAAGCTCCTGCACTTGATAGTTGATATCCTGAGCGGGGAGAGGCCTCTCAGGGCCACATGACCTTCACCCCCGCCTCTTCCTCCAACTCGGCCTTGGTGGGACCTCCAAGGGAGGGGGCAGGATAGGGCGGTGGTGTAAGAACTGACCTGGAGGGAGCGTACCAGCCTGGTCTATCAGTGGGTGCATCATCACGGGGAATATTGGGATCGACATACTGCGTGAAGCAGGAAGTTGAGGCCCAGGACCCACCGCGGGATCACTGAAAGGCCACCTAGGGAGTTATTTCGGTCAAAGCTGAGGGCCACGTAAGTGGCCTGCGGCACCCTTGTGCTCTTTGCCCACCCTGCCTGCCAGTTGCCTGCGGGGGCCCCTGGGTGGGGCGGGGGGCGGCCCCGGCTTTATGAGGTACGCTGGACTCCATTGCTGCCATAGCAACGGTTTTGTTGCTCCTCAGTTAGGCCCAAGCCTGCGGCATTCTTTCCTGCCTGGAGTGTGACCAGAAAGGTAGTGGAGCGGTTTCTGTCTCCCGTGGTGGTAGGTGTCTCCTTCTTCTCCTCTGACCAGAGGACTCAGACGCGTAACCTCTGCGCATCCCAAGCAGGACACAGAACAAAACAGTGATTCGGGACGCTATCAGGACTGGTGACGGGGTTCAGAAGGTCACGTTTGCCAGGCTGGGATAGGAACACGCAGGTGTGCCCAGGCGCCCTGTTCCAGGGAGCTTGGCGTGGTGTGACGTGGCGTCATCCATCCTTCCAACGACCCTGGCAGGCGGCAGCGTCGGCGGTGTCCACAGCCACACCGGGCCAGTGCGGCAGCCTCCGCACAGAGCTCCCTCGAGTCGGCCATAGTCCTGGTGGGGATGTGGAGGTGACGTTGGCCTTGTGGGAGCAGAGCGGAACCAACACATCTAACCAAAAGAGGGACCGAACCCTTAGGAATGACGGAACACAAACGTCAGGATCCGAGCTTGGGCTGAGAGGGGACCCAGGCCCCAACAATTGGGCCCAGGAAGGAGAATATTGGGCTCCCTTCCCTCTGCCTGAGTCTTGAGGACCAGTCCCGGCAGTTTGGGAAGGAGCAGACGCGGGCCCGGCTCGGATCTGGTGGGGGTGTTAGGGAGGTCGTCTAGAGACTGACACCAGCAGGGCCTTGAAAGTCAAGAGAGGGCCATGAGCGGTGGGTGGAGAGGTGGCTCCAGGCCAACGAAATAGCACAGAAAGGTCATGAAGGAGAAAGGAGTCCAGAAACCCTGCGTGCCTGTGGTGTGTGTGCTTGTGGTGTGTGTGCCTGTGGTGTGTTTGTGTGGCGAGTGTGTGGTGTATGTGTGTGTGGTATGTCAAAAGTGTGTTCTGTGTGGTGGGTTGCGTGTGCATGCGTGGTGTGTGAGCGTGTGGATGGACGTGTCTGCACAGGTGTCTCTTGCCGGCCACCAACACGTGCCCTCGTCACGTGGTTTTTTGGGCAGCAAATCCCTCACTGCTCCCGGACTCAGGAGGGGAAAAAGATGTGAGATGTCCAAATGGGGGCCTTGGAAAGCTCCTGCACTTGATAGTTGAGACCCTGAGCGGGGAGAGGCCCCTCAGGCCCACATGCCCCTCTCCCTCGCCTCTTCCTCCACCTCGGCCTTGGAGGGACCTCCGAGGGAGGGGACACGCTCATTGCAGTGGCGTCCGACCGATCCTGGAGAGAGCGTGCCAGCCTGGGCTCCCAGGGGGTGCATCATCACGGGGAACTTTAGGATCGACATCCTGCGTGAAGCAGGAAGTTGAGGGCCAGGACCCACCACGGGTTCAATGAAAGGCCACCTTGTGAGGTGTTTCGGTCAAAGCTGAGGGCCACGTAAGTGGCCTGCAGCACCCTTAGGTTCTTTGCCCACCCTGCCTGCCAGTTGGCTGCTGGGTCCTCGGGTGTGGCGGGGGGCGGCCCCGGCATTATGAGGCAGGCTGGACTCCATTGCTGCCATAGCAACGTTTTGTTGCTCCTCAGTTAGGCCCAAGCCTGCGGCTTTCTATCCTGCCTGGAGTGTGACCAGGAATGTAGTGGAGCGGTTTCTGTCTCCCGTGCGGTACATTTCTCCTTCTTCTCCTATGAACGGAGAACACGGAAGCGTAACCTCTGCGCATCCCAAGCAGGACACAGAACAAAACAGAGATTCGGGGCACTCTCAGGTCCGGATTCGGGGTTCAGAAGGTCACGTTTGCCAGACTGTGAGAGGAACAGGGAGGTGCGCCCAGGACACCCTGTTCCAGGGAGCTTGGCGTCGTGTGGCGTGGCGACGTCCATCCTTCAGACGGCCCCGGCAGGCGGCAGGGTCGGCGTTGTCCAAAGCCACACAGGGCCAGTGCAGGAGCCTCTGCGCAGAGCTCCCTCGAATCGGCCATGCTCGTGGTGGGGACGTGGAGGTGACGGTAGCCTTGTGTGAGTAGCGCGGGACCAACAAATCTCAACAAAACAGGGACTGAACTCTTAGGGATGACCGAACACGAACGTCAGGATCAGAGCTTGGGCTGAGAGGGGACCCAGGCCCCATAAAATGGGCCCAGAAGGGAGTGGTCTCCCTTCCTTCGGCCTGAGTCTGGAGGACCAGTCCCGGCAGTTTGGGAAGGAGCAGACGCGGACCCAGCTCGGAACTGGTGGGGGTGTTAGGGAGGTCGTCTAGAGACTGACACCAGCAGGGTCTTGAAAGGCAAGAGAGGGCTATTAGCGGTGGGTGGAGAGGCGGCTCCAGGCCAACAAAATAGCACAGAAAGGTCATGAAGGAGAAAGGCGTCCAGAAACCCTGTGTGCCTGTGGTGTGTGTGCTTGTGGTGTGTGTGCCTGTGGTGTGGGTGTGTTGCGAGTGTGTGGTGTATGTGTGTGTGGTACGTCACAAATATATTCTGTGTGGTCGGTTGCGTTTGCAGGTGTGGTGTGTGTGCGTGTGGATGGAGGTGTCCGCATGTGTGTCTCGTGCGGGCCATCCACACGTGCCCTGGGCACGTGGTTTTGGGGGCAGCAGATCCCTCACTGCTCCCGGACTCAGGATGGGAAAAAGATGTGAGATGGCCAAATGGGGGCCTTGGAAAGCTCCTGCACTTGATAGTTGAGACCCTGAGCGGGGAGAGGCCCCTCAGGGCCACATGCCCCTCACCCCCGCCTCTCCTCCACCTCGGCCTTGTTGGGACCTCCGAGGGAGTGGGCAGGCTAGGGCGGTGGCGTACGACCTGACCTAGAGGGAGCGTGCCAGCCTGGGCTCCCAGTGGGTGCATAATCACGGCGAACTTTGGGAACGACATCCTGCGTGCAGCAGGAAGTTGAGGGCCAGGACCCACTGCGGGTTCACTGAAAGTCCACCTTGGGAGGTACGGTGGTCAAAGGGGAGGGTCACGTAGGTGGCCTGTAGCACCCTTAGGCTTTTGCCCGCCCTGCCTGCCAGTGGGCTGCGGGGGCCCCGGGTGTGGCGGGGGGCGGTTCAGGCTTTATAAGGCACGGTGGACTCCATTGCTGCCATAGAAATGGGTTTTGTTGCTCCTCAGTTAGGCCCAAGCCTGCGGCTTTCTATCCTGCCTGGAGTGTGACCAGGAAGGTAGTAGAGCGGTTTCTGTCTCCCGTGGTGGTAGGTGTCTCCTTCTCCTCCTGTGACCGGAAAACTCGAAAGCGTAACCTCTGCGCATCCCAAGCAGGACACAGAACAAAACAGAGATTCGGGGCACTGTAAGGACCGGTGTCGGGGTTCAGAAGGTCACGTTTGCCAGGCTTTCATAGGAACAGGGATGTGCGCCCAGGGCGCCCTGTTCCAGGGAGCTTGGTGTCGTGCAGCGTGGCGCCTTCCATCATACCGACGGCCCCGGCAGGGGGCAGTGAGGGCGGTGTCCACATCAACACCTGGCCTTTGCGGCAGCCTCTGCGCAGAGCTCCCTCGAGTCGGACATGCTCGTGGTGGGGACATGGAGGTGACGTTGGCCTTGTGGGAGCAGCGCGGCCCCAACACATCTCACCAAAACTGGGACTGAACCCTTAGGGATGACAGAACACGAACGTCAGGAACCGAGCTTGGGGTGAGAGGGGACCCAGGCCCCAACAAGAGGGCCGAGGAAGGAAACCATGGGGCTCTCTTCCCTCTACCTGAGTCTTGAGGACCAGTCCCGGCAGTTTGGGAAGGAGGAGACGCGGGCCCAGCTCGGATCTGGTGGGGGTGCTAGGGAGCTCTTCTAGAGACTGACACCAGCACGGCCTTGAAAGGCAAGAGAGGGCCATGAGCGGTGGGTGGAGAGGTGGCTCCAGGCCAACAAAATAGCTCAGAAATGTCATGAAGGAGAAAGGAGTCCAGAAACCCTGTGTGCCTGTGGTGTGTGTGCTTGTGGTGAGTGTGCCTGTGGTGTGGGTGTGTTGCGAGTGTGTGGTGTATGTGTGTGTGGTATGTCACAAATGTGTTCTGTGTGGAGGGTTGCGTGTGTATGTGTGGTGTGTGAGCGTGTGGATGGATGTGTCTGCATGGGTGTCTCGTGAGGGCTACCCACACATGCCCTGGGCATGTCGTTTTTGGGGCAGCAGATTCCTCACCGCCCCCCGACTAAGGAGGGGAATAGATGTGAGATGGCCAAATGCGGGCCTTGGAAACTTCCTGCACTTGATAGTTGAGACCCTGAGCGGGGAGAGGCCCCACATGGTCACATGCCCCTCACCCCCGCCACTTCCTCCACTTTGGCCTTGGTGGGATCTCCCAGGGAGGGGGCAGACTCATTGCGTTGGTGTCCGATCTGACCTGGATGGAGCGTTCCAGCCTGGGCTCCCAGTGGGTGCGTCATCACGGGGAACTTTAGGACCAACATCCTGCGTGAAGCAGGAAGTTGAAGTCCAGGACCCTCCGCCGGTTCAATGTAAGGCCACCTTGGGAGGTGTTGTGGTCAAAGCTGAGGGCCACGTAAGTGGCCTGCAGCACGCCTAGGCTCTTTGCCCAACCTCCCGGCCAGTTGGCTGCGGGAGCCTCCTGGTAAAAGGTGTCGGCCCTGGCTTTTTGAGGCATGCTGGGCTCCATTGCTGCCATAGCAAAATGTTTTGTGCTCCTCAGTTAGGCCCGAGACTGCGGCTTTCTATCCAGCCTGGAGTGTGACCAGGAAGTTAGTGGAGAGGTTTCTGTCTCCCGTGGTGGTAGGTGTCTCCTTCTTCTCCTGTGATGGGAGAGCTCGGAAGCGAAACCTCTGCGCATCCCAAGCAGGACACAGAATAAAACAGAGATTCGGAGCACTGTCAGGACCGGTGTCGGGGTTCAGAAGGTCACGTTTGCCAGGCTGTGATAGGAACAAGCAGGTGCGCTCGGGGCGCCCTGTTCCAGGGAGCTTGGCGTGGTGTGGCGTGGCGACGTCCATCCTTCCGACGGCCCCGGCAGGCGGCAGTGAGGGCGGTGTCCACAACAACACCCAGCCAGTGCGGCAGCCTCTGCGCAGACCTCCCTCGAGTCGGCCATGCTCGTGGTGGGGACGTGGAGGTGACGTTGGCCTTGTGGGAGCATCGCGGCACCAACTCATCTCACCAAAACAGGGATTGAACCCTTAGGGATGACGGAACACGAAAGTCGGGAACCGAGCTTGGGCTGAGAGGGGACCCAGGCCCCACCAAGTGGGCCCAGGAAGGAGACCATGGGGCTCCCTTCCCTCTGCCTGTGTCTTGAGGACCAGTCCCGGCAGTTTGGGAAGGAGTAGACGCGGGCTCAGCACGGATCTGGTGGGGGTGTTAGGGAGGTCGTCTAGAGACTGACACCAGCAGGGTCTTGAAAGGCAAGAGAGGGCCATTAGCGGTGGGTGGAGAGGCGGCTCCAGGCCAAGAAAATAGCACAGAAAGGTGATGAAGGAGAAAGGAGTCCAGAAACCCTATGTGCCTGTGGTGTGTGTGCTTGTGGTGTGTGTGCCTGTGGTGTGGGTGTGTTGCGGGTGTTTGGTGTATGTGTGTGTGGTATGTCACAAATGTGTTCTGTGTGGTGGGTTGCGTGTGCATGTGTGTTGTGTGAGAGTGTGGATGGACGTGTCCGCACCTGTGTCTCCTGCAGGCCACCCACACGTGCCCTGGGCACGTGGGATTTGGGGCAGCAGATCCCTCACTGCTCCCCGACTCAGGAGGGGAACAGAATGTGAGATGGCCAAATGGGGGCCTTGGAAATCTCCTGCACTTGATAGTTGAGACCCTGAGCGGGGAGAGGCCCATCAAGGCCACATGCCCCTCTTCCTCTCCTCTTCCTCCACCTCGACCTGGGTGGGACCTCCGAGGGAGTGGGCAGGCACATTGCGGTGGTGTCCGACCTGACCTGGAGGGTGTGTACCAGCCTGGGCTCCCAGTGGGTGCATCATCATGGGGAACTTTAAGATCGACATCCTGCGTGAAGCAGGAAGTTGAGGGCCAGGACCCACTGTTATATCCAGAATTCGGGGACCCCAAGAACCACCAGGGAGCTGAGTCCGATGCAAGAACAAAGAGCCTTTAAGAGCTAGCTCGAACTAAACCTCCTACCGCACCGAAGCAGCCGTGGGTCGAGAGAGAGAGTTTCCCAAGGTGCAAGAGTTTTAAAGGAGTAGTGGGAAGGCTGATGGTCGTGGCCCTAGCCGATTGTCTGAGGTCAGGGTCCTGTTCCCTTCCAAGGCGGGAAACAGGTGTCCCTAACTTTCAAGTCAGGAAACACGTGTCTCTATTTGGGTGGAGACGGGTGCTCTAAGGATTGGTCCCAGCTGGTCTGGTGAGAAGTGGAATCTGATTAATTGGTCCGGGCTGGTCTATTGAAGGATGGATCCTAATTGATTTGGTCCTAGTCTTTTGGAATCCCGAGTTGCCCTAACATCCCCCCCTTGTCTTGTGACTTATGGACCCAATCATGGGTCCAGCGGCTTTTCTATCTTACCCTCTTCTATTACCAGGGATCTGCATTGAGCAAGGAGGACCATCAATTAGATGGCCTCCACGTGATCCCTGACAAACTGGACCAGCCTGTTGATGATACAGGGCCTGAGGATTAGTAACAGAAGTAGGATGACGAGGGGTCTGGTAAGGGACAAGACGAGGGTAGTGAACTGGAGACTGGTAGAATGTTTCGGGGGGTGTTAGTATTCTTGACAAACACCGGCAGTGGCAAGCAGGACTAACAGAGTTACCAACATCAGGGGGGTCGAATGTGCCGTAACCTGAACTTGAGCAAGTTGCATTAGTCTTGATTGACGATCCATTGAGTAACAAAGTCCTTTCAGACAGTGGAGAGGTGAGTGTGATGGACCCAGGTTGCCACGCCGTCTACTTTGAAAGCAGTGAGCGTTGTCAGCACCACGATGTAGGGTCCCTTTCAGCACGGCACAAGGGTCTCTCGGCAGGACCTTTTGATGTAGACTCAGGCTCCTGGCTTGTACTAAGAAGGTGTCGGGGTTGGCCAGAGACAACAGGTAATTTGTCCGAAATAAAAGGCGTTTTGGCAGCTGCTTGGGAATATTCCTTCAAGTCTCTATCCTGAGGTAGGCTAGCCAGAGTTAATTGGCTCCAATCATCATAGTGAAGCTAACAAGAAGTTATCTAGCCTCAATTTCTTACCACAGTCCTGACTCGAAACCCACAGCAATAATCACATTCCTGAGGGTCTGGCATCAGTCTAAATAGATCAAAATACATTCTAAACTCTTTAGAGATTTTATTTCCATGATTCTCAAGTATGGCAGCATATGCTAGTTTAAGAGGGGAAGACGCTCTGGAGCCACTCTTATTTTTCTATGGCCCATCTTTTTCAGATTAGGATAAATCTCAAATCAACATAGAGGCCCATTGACCCTATAGCCAGGTGTCCTGGTGACTCTTTCCTGACCGTTGCCTGTCTTAACTCGCCCCCCACTGTGAGGAGTCTTACCCGTCATTGGCTAACCGGACCTCCTTCAGAGACAGACCAGCCATTATGTTCTTGTATTACAACCTGGCATTTGCTTCCAGGCACCCCCATACACCGATGAGGGTCCCAGTCTAGGGCACCGCCTTAGGGGCCTGAGTCTTTTCCTTAGGTAGTATTACCAGGGCCAGTATCTCTGGTCTCTAACATCTTCTCCTATTTCTGTTGAAATAGATATTATGCTGCCGCTTAAAATTCTAAAGATAACAATATTAGAATGGAAACTCCAATATTGATCATCATGGAAACAAAAAGTGAACAAAGTTAGAAAGATTATTATCCAGACCCCCAGTATTATACTCTTTCTCAGGAATGTTTAGTCTTACTAAAAATGCAAAGGAGTAACAAACCTTTTTTTAGGTCACATGAGAGCATCACTGATCTCCTAGATAACTTGTACTAATGCAATTAGAGAAAATACAATCGGAATAAAATATGTAACACTAAAGTACAAAAGAACATGAGGGCTGGAGACAAGCTAAAACAGAGAAAACGTAACAAGGGTCAAGGAAATCCCTTGACTCTCCACAAGAGCAGTCTCCTTATCTGTCAGATTCTCCATTTTGTCCCTAAGTAGGAATTGCAGCGCTTTGGTTGGAGTGAGTACTGTTTCCACAGTTTTAAGGCCGATTGTTATACAAAGAGCATACTCAGCGTCCTGGAGAGTATTATCCTCCATCTCTCGTAGGTAGAGGGCAGTGGATGCGTCGGAGTGATGTTCCAAAAAAGCGTCTCTACATCTCCCTTTGGGTCATCCTTGAAGGAACCGGAGGAGATGGCAGTGGCTTGGGGAGGCTGGACATAGGGCCGTACCAATCTATCAGAAATCCACAGAAGGGAGTCCATGTCTGCGGCGGACCTGCCGTCGCTGAATCGAACGGTTCCTGATCGGGGGGCGAGGATGAACTGATACACAAGGTACAGTTGTTAAGGGAGGACTGTTGCTCCCACGCGTCACCAGCAACGAGTTTATTTTCACTTGAGTATTTATCCACATTCTGAGGATAGTGTACGTACAAGACGTGTCTCCTTCCACAAGTTCTCAGCAGGCAAACTGTATTTTGCTATATTAAACTTTGCAAAGGCATTCTGAACCTCCCCACACGACCTGGCTGCGGTCCGACTCAAGGACAAAGGCTGCGCTCAAAGCCTTCGGTTCCCAAAACACCGCTCAAGGTCTCTGACTCTCAACATGGCTCAAAGCCTCCGACTCCCAAAACACTGCTCACGGCCACTGGCTCTCAACATCTCCCCCTCTTTTTATTTTTTAGGCAATTAAGCGTTCCGTCTCCCTGAGACGGCTAGGTGACAGTGCCTGTCTTAGGTGTCCCTGAGCGATTTCCTTAACTTACCCGTCATTGGTACCTACACTCCGTCGTGCAGGCCCTGTCTTAGGTTGCTAAGGATTTCTCAGAGTACTTACCCGTCACTGGCTACTCTGTCCTTTTATGCTTGTTGCACAGGGGGATGAGTCTTTAGACTCAGCATGTGGAGCTCGGAAGCAACATTTAAAATTGTATTTTTTTCCAAGCGGAGGAGGAGCGGCAGCACGATTAAAATTGTCGATATCCCCAAGAGTGCGGAACCCAGTGAGAGCAAGAAATGAGGCAGTCCGCCCCAGTCCCCTAAGGGAGAAAAAAGACGCCTGAGGTTGTTCAGAATGTCATCTGCAACCTGAGCGGGATTAAACTGTAGTGAAGGAGCAGAACTTAAGTCTAAGATTTTTTTATGCAACATAAACATATCTTTGGTTTTATTCGCATTAACCCATAAGCCCAGCAATTGTTTTTTAACATGATCCCAAGGAATTTTACTACTATTATAAGTAACATTAGTAACACAAATATCCCAATAGGCTGCATGGCATCGTAAGTGCTGTCTGATTTTTAGACCTTGCACCTCTTTTCCAAGGTACAATATCATATCATACAGTGCATTCACCTTTTGTTCCAGTTTATGATCTACGCTTTTTTGAGTCTGTAAGGTTTTACTGACATTGTGCGCAAGGTGATTTACATACGCTGCCAGTGTATTTGCTGAGAGAGTGCCACAGCAGCTGTAGTGGTGGAAGCAATTAAAGCAGTAAGGGCAACAATTCCTGTAATCATCAGTCCCACAGCCCGCTTGGGCCTAGACAAAGCATTGTTTAACTCTTCCAGTACTTGCATACCTCTTCATCAAACCAGGGCCCCGTGTGATATACTGGTAAAAGTACAAAAGGAGGTTGTCTGAGTAACAACACCTTTGTTCTATTGGATACAACAGAGATACAATTAGTGAGGATACAGTTATTACAAGAAACATTGAAGGTAGTGCTATTGGGTGATAGAGATATTGACACATTGCTTACCAATAATGCATAAGGATGGGTAACACAAGCAGATCCATTCACAATATCTCAACCTGACTCATTTTTTCTCCCATAGTCTCTTGAATCCACTACTTTAATAGGCTGCATAACCGCTCCTATTTTCCACCAGTTCGTCTGGGGGAACCCCGTATCAGAATACACGAGTCCAACAGAATTTCCACTAGCACATTTAGGGTCGTTCGGAGGGAGGCCTACTGGAAGGTTGCGGCAGTCGAGTGGTGACCAATCTAAGAGATGACGCTCCATACCGGGCACGGGAACACGACTAGAAGAATTGTCTTTACACTTAGGCTAGCGAATTTGTCTGGACGCATCTAGGGGCGCAAAACGACATGTGGGGTATTCAGATGGGGGGTTCCTTGCATTTCTGGTACCAGAGAAGTTGAACGATGTGAATTTTATGGAACGCTGATTAGCTGTCGTCACCTCAACTCTAGTTACTGTCAGACACCCAGGTTGCTTCACAGAGGAGCAGTTAGTTTGAAAAAGAGGACAGCACAACAGAAGGCACGTAGGGATTCCTTGTCCCATACCAGTATAGTTTATTGTCTGTTGGCTAGCATTGTCCACAGACGCCACAGGATCCCCTAAAGTATCCGAGTCATTGGAGTAAATCTGGACTTGTGGTGAATTCCAATCTACCGGATGCAACACAGGGGGGTCAGGAACCTAGGCCCAGTACGTCCGGTTCTGGCTGCACGTCGGGGTCAGGCTCCCCAGCAGGATCCATAAGAGTAGTATGTCTCACCAATCTTTCTGGCAACCACCGAGGCGCGGGTGCGTCCTGGGGAAAAACACAAACATGCCCTCGTCCCCAGATGAGGACTGGATCTGGCCCGTGCCAGGTGCTGGTCAGTGGGTCTTTCCACTTCACCTGAGCATAGGTGTTTTTAGTGGAACAATGCCAGAATCTCCCAGCGGCGCTCTTCCCCTGAGCATCCAAAGTCAAAAAATTTAAAATAAAGAGTGCATGGTTTAGGTAGTTCTGTGGAGCAAGAGGGTATAGCTCCCCCTTTTTTATTTTGAAAAGATAGGCTTTGATTGTGCTATGGGCACGTTTAACGATGTCTTGTCCTTGAGGATTATAGGGAATTTTTGTGATATGCTCTATTTGAAATTGTTTACAAAACTTTTTAAATTTTGGACTCATGTAACCTGATTTGTGGTCGGTTTTTAACTGTTTAGGGATTTTCATTGTGGCAAACACTGTTAAGCAATGTTTAATAACCTGATGTGTGGCCTCTCCCGTTTGGGCCGTGGCCATGAGAAATTTAGAAAAAGTATCAATACTAACATGAACATATTTTAATTTACCGAACTTATTGATATGTGTCACATTTATTTGTCAGAGGTCTCTAGGTCGGATGCCTCGTGGATTAACTCTTAAATAAGGGACAGGCGCAAGTTGAGGGCATGAAGAGCATTGTTTTACAGTTTGTCGGGCTGCCTCCCGTGGAATATTAAATTGTAGGCGCAGGCTGTGACTATTTTGGTGATGTAGGCTCTGGGCAATTTGTTTCTTTTTAACCTGCGTCAAGCCTATTATTTGGGTAGTTACATTGGCTTGAGCATTTTCAGGTGATAGGGGACCAGGCAATCTGGAATGTGCCCGAAGATGCCTTATATAGCATTTTTTAGTTTGGTTATGAATAGCCTTTTGTATTTTAAGGAACATGTGTTGAATGGTCGAGTTAATTGTATTTATGAATGACACAGTTTTTAAGTGCCGAAGAGCCTGTACGACATAATGACTATTAGAAAACAAGTTAAAGCGGACTTGAGAGAAGTCTTGAAATACCAATAATGTAGTTTTAAGCTCTACGACCTGTGCAGAAGCGGGAGGTGTATGGACCCTTTTAATTTTTTTTTACACACATAGACTGTTGTACCATTGTTAGATCCATCAGTGAACACATTAACTGTTCTAAACAGTGGCAGTTGATTAACCACGACAGGGAATACAACTTTATGTCTCATTGCAAACTGTAAGAGCTTATTTTTTGGGTAATGGTTGTCTACTGTTTTAACAAAATGTGTCAGTGCAAGAGGAAAACTATCCGATAAGGTCATAAGTCTCTGAATTTGATTTTTGGTGAAAAGAATCCCAATGTAATTTGGATCTTTACTAAAGTACCTGTGAGCTTCCCAGCGGCACTCTTGAATGAGGCTAGCTACAAATTTATAGTACGGGGTAAGAGTTTTTTGTGTCGATACAGGAAGATGTATCTATCTTAAGGGCCCCCCTTGCCAAAGTACTGTAGTTGGAGTATGTTTGGTGGCTAGAATGTATGTTTTTAAAGGTTTATTATAATCTATGTAAGTAACATGTTGTTTTTGTATAGCTTTTTTTACCCGGGCCAAGGCTTCCCGAACCTGTGTTGTTAATTCTCTAGGAGAGGTGGGATCACTATCCCCTTTTAGAATATTAAACAGCGGTTTTAACTCTCCAGTGGGCTATCCTAGAGTGGGGCGAATCTAATTGATATCTTTTAACAGTTTTTGAAAATCATTGGGTGTTTTTAAATGATTTTTTTTTTTACTTTTATCTTTCGAGGCTGTATTACAGTATTTGTGAGTCTATATCCCAGATAGGAAAAAGGTGGACTTTTCTGCACCTTTTTAGGGGCAATAACTAACTCTGAGGCTTGTAAGTTTTTTTTTTAACTCAGCATAGCAAGCAAGGAGCTCTCCTTTATGGAAATGAGCCAATAAGATATTATTTATATAGTGAATTATATACACCTTTGGATGCTTATGTCTGGTTTTTTGTATAGCCTCACTCACAAATTTTTGGCATAGCGTTGGGCTGTTAGCCATGTCTTGAGGTAATACGAGCCAATGATACCTCTTTATGGGTTTTTGAAAATTTGTGTTAGGAACACTGAAAGTAAACCGCTTGTAATCTGGGGGACTTAAAGGTATTGTATAAAAGCAATCTTTAAGATAAAATACTATTTTAAAAGTATTTTTTGGAATGGCGGAAGGATGGGGAAGACCAGGCTGGAGTGTTCCCATGAGCTCTATAGTTTTATTGACTTTTTTAAGGTCTTGTAATAATCTCTACTTTTTGGACTTTTTTTGATTACAAATATTGGAGAATTCCACGGGGATGTGGATTCTTGAATATGTCTCTTGTCAAGCTGCTCCTGTACTAGCGCTTGTGTAGCCTCAATTTTTTTTCTCGTTAGGGGCCATTGATCTATCTACACCGGCACATCACTCTTTCAAGTGATGGTTTTAGCAGTGTTTTTGTGGAGCACAGGCAAGCTCAAGGCCCCGTGGGAAAATATCCCAATCCTGTTTTATCTCTTTGTTCCCTAGGGTTAATAGAATGTATTCTTTTTTGGCCTTTTGTTCCCAAACCGTGTTGGGGTAGTAACCCTTGATCAAACATTTGTTGAGTGACCTGGGGACTAGGACTATATATATAGACTTTTATGTTACTCATAACATCTTGTCTCCAGAGATTAACAGGCAATTTGGACATAACATATGGCTGAAAAGTACCTCTGTGTCTCTCCTCATCCTCCCAGGCTAGGAGGTCACTGTTTTGGTCGGGAGAATGTGATTGTCCTATACCTTGTCATTTTGTGGCTGTTTTTCGCACTGGCCACTCAGAAGGCCAGTGTCGGACAGCTATGTAGGAAACATCTGTACCTGTGTCCAAGATTCTTTTAAACCATTTTTTATTAATTGGTAGTTTTAAGATTGGTCTATTCTTTTTGATCTCTTGTATCCAATATGCATTTGACGATCCGAATCTTTTATTTTTTTTTCTTTTGCTCTGTGAGCATTTGTCCCGTCAGCATTCGTGGAAGCAGAACTAGTTGTGTTATTCGGGTACCTGAGGGGATGACTGAAATACAACTGGGAGAATGAGTCATAACTTTAAGTTCTCTAGTATAATCCTTATCTATGATTTTTGGGGACACATGAATTTTCTTTATGGTGGTGTTGCTTCTGCCTAGCAATAATCCCACAGCACCTTGGGGCAATGGTCCATAGACTCCTGTGGGTAATGCTTGTATCTCCATTTTAGGGGTTAATACTGTGTAGGCGGTGGAACTGAGGTCTAATCCTGCGCTGCCTGGGGTTGCCCGGAACAATTTTTGAATGGATTTTCCCTTACGGGGTGACTGTTCTCTCTCTGGGATGACTGTTTTTGCATGTGCAGGGCCCCATAACATTGACGATTTGGGGCCTGGGGCTGGCCCCTCACCCAGTTTTCCGGCAACAAGAGATTGCCCCCTTTATCTCGTTTAGATTTGTAATCTTTTGTCTAATGTTTTTTTTTTTTTTTTTTTTTTTTTTTACATCGGGGACACGGGGATGGAGCAGAATTAGGCTTAAGATTTTTGTCAGGGCATTGTTTTACTCGATGTCCTATCTTTTTACAATTAAAACGGGGCCCCATACCTTGTCGGCCATAGCCTGTATCTAGCTTAGCTTGTTGGTACATGACTTTTTTGATGGGTCTGCCTTGCATAGCAGCAGCTTGCACCAGACCTTGGGTATATGAGGGCCCTATATCTGAACATAATCTAATATAATCTGAAAGGGTAGATTTCTTTTTAAAAGGTCTGAGAACGGATTGACACGTAGAATTGGCATTCTCATAGGCCAATTGGGTTACGAGCGCACTGGTGGCGTCAGAATCCCAAAAGTTTTTTTTGCGACTTGTAAGAGTCTAGACACGAATTGTTGGAATGGTTTATCTGGCCCTTGCCTGATTTTTGATAATTGTTTAGTTTTTTAGAGGACTCAGGTAGACCCCTCTATGCCTTTTTTGCTGCATTATTAGTCCGTGCATAAACCCTTACTTGAAATGTCATTTGATTAGGAAGGTCAGAATACTGTCCTTTCCTTGTTAGCATATCAAATGTGATAGGTATTTGCTGTTGAAAATTTATCTGAGCGGTCCTTTTGCAATTTTCATAAAATTCAGATTTTTATAACAGATAATCACCCCCCGTTAGGCAAGCATGAGCCAAACCTTTTTAATCTGCTGGTGGAAGAGCTTCGGTTGCCATAGCATCTAAAATAGTGAGCGTAAAAGGAGCAGTGGGGCCATGTTTATCGCAAGCCTCTTTTAATTCTTTTAATTGCTTGAAGGGAAAAGGCAACCATTCTCTAATCATTCCTCCATTACCATCGGGTCTCTCAAAGATTGGAAAAGCAAAAAAACCCTCAATATCCTGTCCAGCCGCTTTAGCGGCATGAACAACAGACTGTAAAGGAGATCTCTGTGTGTTGGGCAGCGGGCAATGTATCGCTGGCAGGCATGGAACTATTGGCATTGTCGGAGGCAGGTCTAGTAGGGGTGGCCCACAGGTATAAGGCTTATTAGAGGGTCCCAAGGAGAGGGGTCCATCCCTGCCATATGGGTAGGGGTGTAAGTCCTGTCTATCCATGGGGGTCCCTTATCTGGTTGTTTCCATGGATTCAGCGGGGCCTGACTGCCCACTGCCACCGTAAGTCTTGCCATTTCTCCCTGTAGTTGCTTTAGCTGTTCTGCAAAGGTTTCTGAGGGACATCCTTTTGGTGGCTTTGGACCAGGCTCTACTAGAGCCAAAAGCGGAGGATATCTTTTTTTTTTTTATACCTAGTTGTTTCCTCCTCAAACTCTTCCTGGGCAGTGGGATCTAGAGGATCATCCTGGGAGTCTTCCTCCGGGGACTCATGATATAAAGGTTTAGCTCTGGGCTGTTCTATGGCTTCTGATAAAAGAAAACTGTTTTTTAATGTTACTTTCTCTTTTTTAGCTGGCGCTATCGCCACTTGGGGAACTTCCTCTTTCCCCAAATCTTTTAGTTTTTTTTATTTTAAACTGTTCATGGCGTAAATCTAAACAATCTCGGACCAATGTCCATAAACCAAAAATTTCCACTGGGACCTTGTGCGTCCGTTAGCAGTGTAATAATCTTGTAATTTCTTCCCTACCTTAGTCTAGGTATCTATACTTACAGTTCCCTCTTCGGGGAACCAGAGGCATACTTTCTCTATATACTCTAGGAATTTTTTTAATTGATCTTTCCCTATTTTTGTCCCGCGGGCGGCGAGCATGTGCTTTAATCCTTTCATATATAATGCACGGCTCCCTGTCTGCCCCATGTTGCTCCCTTAGTACTTACTGTTCTCCAAAAAGATAGCCTTCTTTTCAGGCTGGGCCCCTGCAGAGCGGTGTCCTTCACCGGATCCCCTGTTTCAGGTCCCGGTTCGGTCGCCACTTGCGGGGGACCAGCCGTCGCTGAATCCAACAGTTCCTGATCGGGGGGCGAGGATGAACTGATACACAAGGCACAGTTGTTAAGGGAGGGCTGGTGCTCCCAACCGTCACCAGCAACGAGTTTATTTTCACTTGAGTATTTATCCACATACTGAGGATAGTGTACGTACAAGACATGTCTCCTTCCTCAAGTTCTCAGCAGGCAAACTGTATTTTGCTATATTAAAATTTGCAAAGGCATTCTGAACCTCCCTACACAACCTGGCTGCGGTCCGACTCAAGGACAAAGGCTGCACTCAAAGCCTTCAGTTCCCAAAACACCGCTCAAAGTCTCTGACTCTCAACATGGCTCAAGGCCTCTGGCTTCCAAAACACTGCTCAAGTCCACTGGCTCCCAAAACATGTCCTGTGGAAATACACAAGTATACACTCGCCCCCATGTTAACACTGCATCCTATTATATCTTTTGAAGGCGGCTAGTGTATAAGCAGGGGCATTGTCCGTTTTGATTGCCCTGGAAATTCCCAAGTAGAAAAAGCATAGACAAAGGTGCTGAATCACATCCTTAAAGGCCTCTCCTGTATGTGCCAAGGCAATAACATGAGAAAAGATCCACACACACATGCACGTAGGAGAGTTTACCAAAAGATAGAACATGAGTAACATGCATCTGCCAAAGATCATTAGGCCTCAGGCCTCTAGGGTTCTAATTGACCTTTGCTATAGGCAATTACTAGGTTTGCCCCTTTGTTAGGAAAGTAGCCAGCTGTGCCGAATAAGATGGAACTATCTTTCTAGGTATAAAGGGCAGATGTAACCATTTAAAGGTTCCTCATATTAAGCCTCATTAAAGGCCTGCAAAACCAAACTGGTCTTAAAGCTTGATCCACAAACCCCTTGCCATAGGGTGGGTCTATTTTTCATGCCCTAAGGCAAAATTTTCCATTGACACCTCTGAGAAGACTGCTTAACGTTCTCAGAAGGCAGGCCAAAGGCAAATCCAGGACAATCTTCCCGATCTAGGAAAACAGGGATAAAATATTTGGAACAGCCACAGGAAAAGGGAGGCTATCAAGAATATGGCCAACATTTTCCCAGCCTCTGGATCAAAGGAGGAGAAATTTTAATCCTAATCCTGTGTAGTTTTAAAATCTATGTCTTTAACCATAGTCCGTCCTGACCACACATAAAATACCCCTTTTGAAAGATTTTTCCTCCACGAACCTTCTACAACTTGTCTTTGGCATTTAGATTTTGTCCAAAGCCATTTCTTTCCAAATAACCAGTCTGATTTAGAACAATATTACTTTTTACCTTCAGCAAAAGCATATTTCCATTTCTTATATCCTTCTTTCACATCTCCTACTTTCTTACATACAGAGTTGTTTTCCTTATTTCCCTCAGCCTTACACTCCCCAGAACTTTAACTGCCAGAAACATTAGTCTTCAGTGAAAACTAAGTAGTAACCAATCGTGAACTCTGTTATATCACAATTTGTTAGATAGCAACCTTATGAATCCATTAAGCATAACATATGTTTTTCAACAGTTCCCAATATCCTTAGAGTTTTGCAACAGGTCCAAAGCACAAATCTACATCCAGTAATTAGTGTTTCAGCTTTTTATCATTATATGGTCAATGAATTAGTCTCAAGTTCTCACGCAAGCCAAACTTTCAACACTTTAGGTTACCAAGAACCCTGAAAGCTATCCCAACCTTTACCCACGCAAACCACAAGGCAGACAAAGGTAACCATCACTTTCAGGCTTCCTTTTGCTAACAAATTGGAACAAAGATAACATGAGCTTGCTTGACCTTCAGTAAACCTCAGTAGAACAAAGTTTCACATTTAATACTGATAACTTTAGAGACAGATCCATAAAACTCCTATTTATTTGACCGAGGTGGTAGTAAAAGATCCCAACGGCCCATGTATAGAATCATATGGCTGCTAGTAAAACCTAGCTCCTTTAACATTGAGAAGTTTTCACCAAGCAATCAAAGACTCAATAAAGAGGAAACCAAAACTTTGGTTTTCCCTTAGAAAGAGAAAAAATCTTTGTTTACATTATCTTATCAGGAGCTGAAAAGTCCAAGAAAACTTTGTTTTAAAAGGAGAGAAAAGCAGAACTTTAACTTTATACCAGTGTACTTTTGAAATCCCATTCATAATTTTCTCTTGTGGAAACAGTGAGGACATTTCAAAAGGCGTTTGTTTGTTTGTTTCCTTACAACAATGTAGGGGTGGGGAGCAGAATGCTACCTGAGGCATTGAAGAGGCAGAGACCTAGGCTCCACCCTAGGCGGTTGCAGAAAAGGGAAGAGGAGGAAGGGAGGACAGAATGGGCACAGAGGCCTAGAGGCCTGAAGGGAGATTAAAGCAGCCTGAAGGCAGCCTGAAGCACACAGAGTGGAGAAAAGACTTTTACGTGGTCTTAAAGTCCATCCCCCAGTTTAATGATTCGGACCTGGATGGGGTGGCCCTTGCCATCGGTGATCTGAGGCCCCCCCTTGTCTGAGAGTCTCCAGGACTTTTCGCTGGCTAACTTTCCTCGTGGGATGTGGAGGACTGAATACTGTGCTCCGATGTCGACAAGGAAGTCAACAGGGGTCCCCCCCACTTTAAGAGTTACCCTGGGCTCGGGGAGAGGGTCCGAACCCCGACTCCCCTAATCACTTAGTTCACCTAGCTCTAAGATTTTTACTCGATTAGCCTTGCCTTTCTTCCCAGCGACCCCCCTCGGACATTCTTGGGCCCAATGCCCTATCTCCTTGCAGCATGCACACTGATCTTTCTGTAGCTTCTGCTTCCCCCCACCTCTGGTGGTTCTTTACCTCCTTTTGAGTCATCAGCCAGTTGCCAGAGACGACGGTCTCCTTCCTCAGGATGGTCGGCAATGGTAGCTAGTAGTATTCTGACCAGGTCTCGTGTCTGTTTGCTGCTGGCAGCCTCCATGGTGTGAGCCTTCCTATCCTCAGGAGGCTCCCAGTATTGTAAACTTTTCGGCTCTTACCAGCAAATCCTACAGACTTTTTTTTCTCCCAGGCTGTATATTTTCTGTCATTTCCTTCTGATGTCTGCGGCCGATTGATTTACAAAGGCCATGATAGCAACTGCCTTGCTTTCCAGAGCCTCTGGGTCCATAGGGGTACAGGCACAGAACACCTCCATGATTCATTCCAAAAAGGCTGTCAGGGACTCATCCTTTCTTTGTTGTATGTTCCCCACCTTGGCCAGATTGGTTGGCTTTCTAGTAGCCATTCGGAGACCCCCCATTAGAGTCTGGCGGTAGACCCGGAGCCTCTCCTTACTGTCTGCCGTATTAAAATCCCACTCGGGCCGAGTTAAGGGGAATGAGTTATCTATCTGTGCCTAGTTGGTGGTGGGATTCCCGTCTGCACCTGGAACTAGTTTTTAGGCCTCATTGAGGATCCTTTTCCTCTCCTTAATCGTGAACAGGACCTGCAAAAGCTGCTGGCAGTCATCCCATATGGGCTGATGGGTAAAGAGAACAGAATCTAATAAATCAAGAAGCCCTGCCAGTTTTTCTAAAAACTTTGGATTAGCTTGAGCCCGCCACACAATGCTCCACAAAATGACACACAGAAAAACAGACAAAGAGAGGGCGCCTAGAAACAATCCCGACGGTTTCCCTCGCAAGCAGCCCCTTCAGGCCCTTGGCGGAAACCTCCCGAAGGCTTCCCTCCCAAGCAGCCCCTTCAGGCCCTTGGCGGAAACCTCCCGAAGGCTTCCCTCACAAGCAGCCCCTTCAGGCCCTTGGCGGAAACCTCCCGACGGCTTCCCTCGCAAGCAGCCCCTTCAGGCTCTTGGCGGAAATCTCCAGACGGGTGAGGGACGTCTCCTACACTCCCCACCAGCGACCCTCCAGCGCGTCTGCCTAGGTCCTTTGCCGGTCCTTCAGAAAATGAGGTCACCCAGAAGAGACAGACAACAGACAGACATTGACCATGGTCAGTCAGGCTCTTCGGTTCGGGAGTCCCTCGGGGGATTTGGGGTATCCCGGACGAGCCACCATATGTTATGCCCAAAATTCGGGGACCCCAAGAACCACCAGGGAGCCGAGTCCGATGCAAGAACAAAGAGCCTTTAATCGAGCTAGCTCGAGCACAATCTCCTATCGCACCGACGCAGCAGTCGGTCGAGAGAGAGAATTTCCCAAGTTGCAAGAGTTTTAAACGAGTAGTGGGAAGGGTGATGTTCGTGGCCCTAGCCGATTGGCTGAGGTCAGGGTCTTGTTCCCTTCCAAGGCGGGAAACAGGTGTCTCTAGCTTTCAAGGCAGGAAACAGGTGTCTCTATTTGGGTGGATACGGGTGTTCTAAGGATTCGTCCCAGCTGGGCTGGTGAGAAGTGGAATCTGATTAATTGGTCCGGGCTGGTCTATTGAGGGGTGGATCCTAATTGATATGGTCCTCGTCTTTTGGAATCCCGAGTTGCCCTAACACCACTGCGGGTTCAATGAAAGGCCAACTAAGGAGGTGTTGCGGTCAAAGCTGAGTGCCACGTAGGTGGCCTGCAGCTCCCCTAGGCTCTTTGCCCACTCTGCCCGCCAGTTGGCTGCGGGGGCATCCTGGTGGAGGGGGGCGGCCCCGGCTTTTTGAGGCACGCTGGACTCCATTGCTGCCATAGCAACGGGTTTTGTTGCTCTTCAGTTAGGCCTGAGCCTGCGGCTTTCTATCCTGCCTGGAGTGTGGCCAGGAAGCTATTGGAGTGGTTTCTGTCTCCCGAGGAGGTAGGTGTCTCCTGCTTCTCCTGTGACCAGAGAACTCGGAAGAGTAACCTCTGCGCATCCCAAGCAGGATACAGAACAAAACAGAAATTCGGGGCACTGTCAGGACCGGTGTCGGGGTTCAGAAGGTCACGTTTGACAGGATGTGATAGGAACAAGTAGGTGCGCCCAGGGCGCCCTGTTCCAGGGAGCTTGGCGTGGTGTGGCGTGGCGGCTTGCATCATTCCCACGGACCCGGCAGGCGGCAGGTTCGGCGGTGTCCACAGCCACACCGGGCCAGTGCGTCAGCCTCCCCGCAGAGCTCCCTCAATTTGGCCATGTTCATGGTGGGGACGTGTAGATGATGGTGGCCTTGTGGGAGCAGCACGGCACCAACACATCTCACCAAAACAGGGACTGAACCCTTAGGGATGACGGAACACGAACGTCAGGAACCGAGCTTGGGCTTAGGGAGGACCCAGGCTCCACCAAGTGGGCCCATGAGGGAGACCATGGGGCTCCCTTCCCTCTGCCTGAGTCTTGAGGACCAGTCCCGGCAGTTTTCGAAGGAGTACACGTGGGCCCATCTCGGATCTGATGGGGGTGTTAGGGAGGTCGTCTAGAGACTGACACGAGCAGGGTCTTGAAATGTAAGAGACGGCCATTAGCAGTGCGTGGAGAGGCGGCTCCTGGCCAACGAAATAGCACAGAAAGTTTATGAAGGAGAAAGGAGTCCAGAAACGCTGTGTGCCTGTGGTGTGTGTGCTTGTGGTGTGTGTGCCTACGGTGTGGGTGTGTTGAGCGTGTGTGGTGTATGTGTGTGTGGTATGTCACAAATGTGTTCTGTGTGATGGGTTGCGTGTGTATTTGTGGTGTGTGAGCGTGTGGATGGACGTGTCCGCACAGGTGTCTCGTGCGGACCACCCACACGAGCCCTGGGCACGTGGTTTTTGGGGCAGCAAATCCCTCACTGCTCCCGGACTCAGGAGGGGAACAGGATGTGAGATGGCCAAATGGAGGCCTTGGAAAGCTCCTGCACTTGATAGTTGAGACCCTGAGCTGGGAGAGGCCCCTCAATGCCACATGCCCCACACCCCCGCCTCTTCCTCCACTTCGGACTTCGTAGGATCTCCGAGGGAGCGGGCAGGCTCAGGGCGTTGGTGTCCGACCTGACCTGGAGGGAGCATGCCAGCCTGGGCTTCCAGTGGGTGCATCATCACGGGGAACTTTGGGATCGTCATCCTGCATGATGCGGGAAGTTGAGGGCCAGGACCATCCGCGGGTTCAATGAGAGGCCACCTTGGGTGGTGTTACGGTCAAAGCTGACGGCCACGTAGATGGCCTGAATACCCTTAGGCTCTTTGCCCACCCTGCCTACCAGTTGGCTGCGGGGGCCCCGGGTGGGGCGGGGTGTGGCCCAGGCTTTATGAGGCAGGCTGGACTCCATTGCTGCCATAGCAACGTTTTGTTGCTCCTCAGTTAGGCCGAAGACTGCGGCTTTCTTTCCTTCCTGGAGTGTGACCAGGAATGTAGTGAGCGGTTTCTCTCTCCGTGGGGTACGTGCCTCCTTCTTCTCCTGAGACCGGAGTACTCGGAAGCGTAACCTCTGCGCATCCCAAGCAGGACACAGAACAAAACAGAGATTCGGGGCACTGTCAGGACCTGTGTCGGGGTTCAGAAGGTCACGTTTGCCAGTTTGTGATAGGAACAGTGAGGTGCGCCCAGGGCGCCCTGTTCAGGGAGCTTGGCGTCCTGTGGCATGGCGGCTTTCATCATACCGGCGTCCCCGACAGGTGGAGGGTCTGCGGTGTCCACAGCCACACCGGGCCAGTGCGGCAGCCTCCGCGCAGAACTCCCTCGAGTCGGCCAAGTCTGCGGTGGGGAAGTGGAGATGACGGTGGCCTTGTGGGAGAATCTCGGGACCAACACATCTCACCAAAACAGGGACTGAACCTTTAGGGATGACAGAACACGAAAGTCAGGAACCCAGTTGAGCTGATAGGGGACCCAGGCCCCACCAAGTGGGCCCAGAAGGGTGTGGTCTCCCTTCCCTCGGCCAGAGTCTGGAGGACCAGTCCCGGCAGTTTGGGAAGGAGTAGTCGCGGGCCCAGCTCGGATCTGGTGGGGGTGTTAGGTAGGTCTTCTAGAGACTGACCCCAGCAGGGTCTTGAAAGGCAACAGAGGGCCATTAGCGGTGCGTGGAGAGGCGGCTTCAGGCCAATGAAACACCACTGAAAGTTTTTGATGGAGTAGGGATTCTGGAAAACCGGTGTGCCCTGGTGTGTGTGCCTCTGGTATGTAAGCCGTGGTGTGGGTGTGTTGTGCGTGTGTGGTGTATATGTGTGTGGTATGTCACAAATGTGTTCTGTGTGGTTGGTTGCGTATGCATGTGTGGTGTGTGAGCGTGTGGATGGAAGTGTCCGCATGGGTGTCTCGTGGGGGCCACCCACACGTGCCCTGGGCACGTCGTTTTTAGGGCAGCAGATCCCTCACTGCTCCCGGACTCAGGAGGGGAACAGGATTGTAGACGGCCAAATAGGGGCCTTGGAAATCTCCTGCACTTGATAGTTGAGACCCTGAGCGGGGAGAGGCCCCTCAGGCCCACATGCCCCTCACCCCCGCCTCTTCCTCCACCTCGGCCTTGGTGGGACCTCCGAGGGAGGGGGCAGGCTCAGGGCGGTGATGTCCGACCTGACCTGGAGGGAGCGTGCCAGCCCTGGGCGCCTAGTGGGTGCATCATCACGGTGAACTTTGGGATAGACATCCTGCATGAAGCAGAAAGTTGAGGGCAAGGGCCCACCACGGGTTCACTAAAAGGCCATCTTGGGAGATGTTTTGGTCAAAGCTGAGGGCCACGTAGGTGGCCTGCAGCACCCTTAGGCTCTTTGCCCACCATGCATGCCAGTTGACTCGGGGGCCCACGGGTGGGGCGGGGTGCGGCCCCGGCCTTATGAGACAGGCTGGACTCCATTGCTGCCATAGCAACGTTTTATTGCTCCTCAGTTAGGTCCAAGCCTGCGGCTTTCTTTCCATCTTGGAGTGTGACCAGGAATGTCGTGAGCGGTGTCTGTCTCTCGTGGGGTACGAGTATCCTTTTTCTCCTGTGACCGGAGTACTCGGAAGTGTAAACTCTGCGCATCCCAAGCATTACACAGAACAAAACAGAGATTCGGGGCACTGTCAGGACCGGTGTCGGGGTTCAGAAGGTCACGTTTGCAAGGCTGTGATAGGAACAGGGAGGTGCGCCCAGGGCGTCCTGTCCAGGGAGCTTGGCGTCGTGTGACGTGGCGGCCTCCATCAAATCGACGGCACCGGCAGGCGTCAGGTTCGGCGGTGTCCACAGCCACACCGGGCCAGTGCTGCAGCCTCCGCGCAGAGCTCCCTCGAGTTGGAATTGCTCGTTGTGGGGTCGTGGATGTGACGTTGGCCTTGTGGGAGCAGGGCGGGACCATCACATCTCACCAAAACAGGGACTGAACCCTTAGGGATGACGGAACACGAACGTCAGGAACCGAGCTTGGGCTGAGAGGGGACCCAGGCCCCACCAAGTGGGCCCAGAACGCAATGGTCCCACTTCCCTCGGTCAGAATCTGGAGGACCAGTCCTGGCAGTTTGGGAAGGAGTAGACACGGGCCCAGCTCGGATCTGGTGAGGGTGTTACGGAGGTCGTCTAGAGACTGACCCCAGCAGGGTCTTGAAAGGCAACAGAGGGCCATTAGCGGTGCGTGGAGAGGCGGCTCCAGGCCAACGAAATAGCACAGAAAGTTTATGAAGGAGAAAGGATTCTGGAAAACCTCTGTGCCTGTGGTGTGTGTGCTTCTGGTGTGTGAGCCTGTGGTGTGAGTCTGTTGCGCATGTGTGCTGTATGTGTGTGTGGTATGTCACAAATGTGTTCTGTGTGGTGGGTTGCGTGTGCATGTGTGGTGTGTGAGCGTGTGGATGGACGTGTGCGCACAGGTGTCTCGTGCGGGCACCCCACAGGAGCCCTGGGCACGTGGTTTTTGTGGCAGTAGATCCCTCAATGCTCCGGGACTCAGGAGGGGAACAGGATGTGAGATGGCCAAATGGGGGCCTTGGAAAGCTCCTGCACTTGATAGTTGAGACCCTGAGCGGGGAGAGACCGCTCAGGGCCACATGCCCTGCACCCTGCCTCTTCCTCCACCTTGGCCTTGGTGATATCTCCGAGGGAGCGGGCAGGCTGAGGGCGGAGGTGTCCGACATGTCCTGGAGGGAGCGTTCCAGCTTTGGCTCCCAGTGGGTGCATCATCACGGGGAACGTTGGATCGACATCCTGCGTGAAGCAGGAAGTGAGGGCCGGGACCCAGTGCGGGTTCAATGAAAGGCCACCTGGGGAGGTGTTTCGGGCAAAGCTGAGGGCCACGTAGTTGGCCTGCAGCACCTTTAGGCTGTTTACCCACCCTGCCTGCCAGTTGGCTGCGGGGGCCACCGGGTGGGGTGGGGGGCGGCGCCGGCTTTATGAGGCAGGCTGGTCTCCATTGCTGCCATAGAGACGTTTTTTGTTGCTCCTCAGTTAGGCCCGAGCCTGCGGCATTCTATCCTGCCTGGAGTGTGACCAGGAAAGGAGTGGAGCGCTTTCTGTCTCCCGTGGAGGTAGGTGTCTCCTGCTTCTCCTATGAACAGAGAGCTCGGAAGCGTAACCTCTGCGCATCCCAAGCAGGACACAGAATAAAACAGTGATTCGGGCTCTGTCAGGGCCGTTGTCGGGGTTCAGAAGGTCACGTTTCCCAGGCTGTGATAGGAAAATGTAGGTGCGCCCAGGGCGCCCTGTTCAAGGGAGATAGGCGTCATGTGGCGTGGCGGCCTCGATCATTCCGACGGCCCCAGCAGGCGGCCGGGTCTGCGGTGTCCACTGACACACCGGGCCAGTGCGGCTGCCTCCGCGCTGAGCTCCCTGTAGTTGGCCATGCTCGTTGAGGGGACGTGGAGGTGACGTTGGCCTTGTGGGAGTAGCGAGAAACACCCACAACATTCACCAAAACAGGGAATGAACCCTTAGGGATGACGGGACATGAAAGTCAGGAACCGGTCTTGGGCGGAGAGAGGACCTAGCCCCCACCAAGTGGAACCAAGAGGGAGACCATGGGGCTCCCTTCCCTCGGCCTGAGTCTGGAGGACCATTCCCGTCAGTAGACGCGGGCCCAGCTCGGATCTGGTGGGGGTGTTAGGGAGGTGGTCTAGAGACTGACACCGCAGGGTATTGAAAGGCAACAGAGGGCATATGCGTTACGTGGAGAGGCGGCTCCAGGCCAACGAAATAGCACAGAAATGTTATTAAGTAGAAAGGATTCCGGAAAAACTGTGTGCCTGTGGTGTGTGCTTCTGGTGTGTGTGCCTGTGGTGTGGGTGTGTTGCGCGTGTGTGGTGTATGTGTGTGTGTTATGTCTCAAATGTGTTCTGTGTGGTGGGTTTCGTGTGCATGTGTCGTGTGTGAGCGTGTGGATGGACGTGTGCGAACAGGTGTCTCGTGCGGGCCACAACACTTGCCCTGGGCACGTGGTTTTTGGGGCATCAGAACGTTCACTCCCCCCCGACTCAGGAAGGGAACAGGATGTGAGACGGCCAAATGGGGGCCTTGGAAAAATCCTGCGCTTGATAGATGAGAACCTGAGCGTGAAGAGGCCCCTCAGGGCCACATGCCCCTCACACCCGCCTCTTCCTCCACCTCGGCCTTGTTGGGACCTCCGAGGGAGGGGGCAGGCTAGGGCGGTGGTGTCCGACCTGACCTGGAGGGAGCGTGCCAGCCTGGGCTCCCAGGGGGTGCATCATCACGGGAATTTTGGAACCGACATCCTGCGTGCAGCAGGAAGTTGAGTGCCAGACCCACCACGGGTTCACTGAAAGTCCACCTTGGAAGGTATTGTGGTCAAAGCTGAGGGCCACGTGGGTGGCCTGCAGCACCCTTAGGCTCTTTGCCCGCCCTGCCTGCCAGTGGGCTGCGGGAGCCCCCGGGTGTGGCGGGGGGCGGCCCTGGCCTTCGGAGGCACGCTGGACTCCATTGCTGCCATAGCAACGTTTGGTTGCACCTCCGTTAGGCCCAAGCCTGCGGCTTTCTATCCTGCCTGGAGTGTGACCAGGCAGGTAGTAGAGCGGTTTTGTCTCCCGTGGTGGTAGGTGTCTCCTTCTTCTCCTGTGACCAGAGAACTCAGAAGCATAACCTCTGCGCATCCCCAGCAGGACACACAGAACAAAACAGTGATTCGGGCGCTATCAGGACTGGAGACGGTGTTCAGAAGGTCACGTTTGCCGGGATGTGATAGGAACACGCAGGTGTGCCCAGGGCGCCCTGTCCCAGGCAGCTTTTCGTGCTGTGACGTGGCGGTATCCATCCTTCCGACGGCCCTAGCAGGCGGCAGTGTCGGCGGTGTCACAGCCACAACGGGCCAGTGCGGCAGACTGCGCGCAGATCTCCCTCGAGTTGGCCATGCTCGTGGCGGTGACGTGGAGGTGACGGTGGCCTTGTGAGAGCATCGCAGGACCAACACATCTCACCAAAACAGGGACTGAACCCTTAGGGATGACGGAACACGAACATCAGGAACCGAGCTTGGGCTGAGAGGGGACCCAGGCCCCACCAAGTGGGCCCAGAAGGGAGTGGTCTCCCTTCCCTCGGCCTGAGTCTGGAGGACAAGTCCCGGCATTTTTGGAAGGAGCAGACGCGGGCCCAACTCGGATCTGGTGGGGGTGTCAGGGAGGTCGTCTAGAGACTGACACCAGCAGGGTCTTGAAAGGCAAGAGAGGGCCATAGCGGTGGGTGGAGAGGCGGCTCCAGGCCAACGAAATAGCACAGAAAGGTCATGAAGGAGAAAGGAGTCCAGAAACCCTGTGTGCCTGTGGTATGTGTGCTTGTGGTGTGTGTGCCTGTAGTGTGGTTGTGTTGCGAGTGTGTGTTGTATGTGTGTGGTATGTCACAAATGTGTTCTGTGTGGTGGGTTGCGTGTGCATGTGTGGTGTGTGAGCGTGTGGAAGGACGTGCCCGCACAGGTGTCCCGTGAGGGCTACCCACACGGGCCCTGGGCATGTCGTATTTGGGGCAGCATATCCCTCACTGTCCCCCGACTCAGGAGGGGAATAGGAGGTGAGATGGCCAAATGGGGGCCTTGGAAACATCCTGCACTTGATAGTTGAGACCCTGAGCGGGGAGAGGCCCCACATGGCCACATGCCCCTCACCCCCGCCTCTTCCTCCACCTCGGCCTTGGT
This sequence comes from Paguma larvata, assembly GCA_030068075.1. NCBI lineage: Eukaryota > Metazoa > Chordata > Mammalia > Carnivora > Viverridae > Paguma > Paguma larvata. Next base: position 51,187 of record JAINVK010001276.1, read on the forward strand.
GGGATCTCCGAGGGAGGGGGCAGGCTCAGGGCGTTGGTGTCCGACCTGACCTGGATGGAGCGTGCAAGCCTGGGTTCCCAGTGGGTGCATCATCACGGGGAACTTTGGGATCGTCATCCTGTGTGAAGCAGGAAGTTGAGGGCCAGGACCCACCGCGGGTTCAATGAAAGGCCACCTTGAACGGTGTTTCGGTCAATGCTGAGGGCCCGATGGGTGGCCTGCAGCTAATCCCTTAAGCTCTTTGCCCACCCTGCCCGCCAGTTGGATGCGGGGGCCCCCGGGTGATGCGGGGGGCGGCCCCGGCATTATGAGGTAGGCTGGACTCCATTGCTGCCATAGGAACGTTTTGTTGCTACTCAGTTAGGCCTGAGCCTGCGGCTTTCTATCCTGCCTGGATTGTGATCAGGAAGGTAGTGGAGCGGTTTATGTCTCCCGTGGAGGTAGGTGTCTCCTTCTTCTCCTGTGAACGGAGAGCTCGGAAGCGTAATCTCTACGCATCGCAAGCAGGGCAGAGAACAAAACGGTGATTCATTGCGCTATCACGACCGGTGTCGGGGTTCAGAAGGTCACGTTTGCCAGGCTGTGATAGGAACAAGCATGTGCGCCCAGGACGCCCTGTTCCAGGGAGCTTGGCGTCGTGTGGCGTGGCGGCTTCCATCATTCCGACGGCCCCCGCAGGCGGCAGGGTCTGCTGTGTCCACGGCGTCCCCGGGCCAGTGCGGCCGCTTCCGCGCAGAGCTCCCTCGAGTCGGCCATGCTCGTGGTTGGGACGTGTAGGTGACATTGGCCTTGTGGGAGCAGCGCGGGACCAACACAACTCAACAAAACAGGGACTGAACCCTTAGGGATGACGGACAAGAACGTCAGGAACCGAGCTTGGGCTGAGAGGGGACCCAGGCCCCACCAATTGGGCCCAGGAGGGAGACCATGGGGCTCCCTTCCCTCGGCATGAGTCTGGAGGACCAGTCCCGACAGTTTGGGAAGGAGTAGATGCGGGCCCAGCTCGGATCTGGTGGGGGTGTTAGGGAGGTCGTCCAGGGACTGACACCAGAAGGGGCTTGAAAGGTAAGAGAGGGCCATTAGCGGGGGTGGAGAGGCGGCTCAGGGCAAGGAAATAGCACAAAAAGGTCATGAAGAATAAAGGAGTCCAGAAACCTTGTGTGCCTGTGGTGTGGGTGTGGTGGGCGTGTGTGGCGTATGTGTGTGTGGTATGTCACAAATGTGTTCTGTGTGATAGGTTGCGTGTGCATGTGTGGTGTTTGAGCGTCTGGATGGACGTGTCCGCACAGGTGTCTCGTGCCGACCCCCGACCCCCTCACGTGCCCTGGGCACATGGATTCGGGGGCAGCAGATCCCTCACTGCCCCCCGACTCAGGAGGGGAACAGGATGTGAGATGGCCAGATGTAGGCCTTGGAAAGCTCCTGCACTTGATACATGAGATCCTGAGTGGGGATAGGCCTCTCAGGGCCACATGCCCTCACCCCCGCCTCTTCCTCAAACCCGGCCTTGGTGGTACCTCCGAGGGAGGGGGCAGGCTAGGGCGGTGCTGTCCGTCCTGACCTGGTGGGAGCATGCCAGCCTGGGCTCCCAGTGGGTGCATCATCACGGGGAACTTTGGGCTCGCCATCTTGCGTTAAACAGGAAGTTGAGTGCCAGGACCCACTGTGGGTACACGGAAAGTCCACCTTGGGAGGTATTGTGGTCAAAGCTGAGGGCCAGGTAGGTGGCCTGCATCTCCCTTAGGCTCTTTACCCACCCTACCTGCCAGTTGGCTGCGGAGGCCCCCGTGTGGGGCGGGGGGCGGCCCCCGCTTTATGATGCACGCTGGACTCCATTGCTGCAATAGCAACGGTTTTGTTGCTCCCCAGTTAGGCCCAAGCCTGCGGCATTCTATCCTGGCTGGAGTGTGACCAGGAAGGTAGTGAAGCAGTTTCTGTCTCCCGAGGTGGTAGGTGTCCCCTTCTTCTCCTGTGACCAGAGAACTCAGAAGCGTAACCTCTGCGAATCCCCAGCAGGACACACAGAACAAAACAGTGATTCGGCGCGCTATCACGACCGGTGTCGGGGTTCAGAAGGTCATGTTTGCCAGGCTGTGATAGGAACAGGGAGGTGCGCCCAGGACGCCCTGTTCCAGGGAGCTTGGCGTCGTGTGGCGTGGCGGCTTCCATCATTCCGAAGGCCCCCGCAGGCGGCAGGGTCTGCTGTGTCCACGGCGACCCCGGGCCAGTGCGGCCGCTTCCGCGCAGAGCTCCCTCGAGTCGGCCATGCTCGTGGTTGGGACGTGTAGGTGACGTTGGCATTGTGGGAGCAGCGCGGGACCAACACATCTCAACAAAACAGGGACTGAACCCTTAGGGATGACGGACACGAACGTCAGGAACCGAGCTTGGGCTGAGAGGGGACCCAGGCCCCACCAAGTGGGCCCAGGAGGGAGACCATGGGGCTCCCTTCCCTCGGCATGAGTCTGGAGGACCAGTCCCGACAGTTTGGGAAGGAGTAGATGCGGGCCCAGCTCGGATCTGGTGGGGGTGTTAGGGAGGTCGTCCAGGGACTGACACCAGAAGGGGCTTGAAAGGTAAGAGAGGGCCAATACCGGGGGTGGAGAGGCGGCTCAGGGCAAGGAAATAGCACAGAAAGGTCATGAAGAATAAAGGAGTCCAGAAACCCTGTGTGCCTGTGGTGAGGGTGTGTTGTGCGTGTGTGGCTATGTGTGTGTGGTATGTCACAAATGTGTTTGTGTGGTAGGTTCCGTGTGCATGTGTGGTGTGTGAGTGTCTGGATGGACGTGTCCGCACAGGTGTCTCGTGCCGACCCCCGGCCCCCTCACGTGCCCTGGCACATGGATTTGGGGGCAGCAGATCCCTCACTGCCCCCCGACTCAGGAGGGGAACAGGATGTGAGATGGCCAGATGGAAGCCTTGGAAAGCTCCTGCACTTGATACATGAGATCCTGAGTGGGATAGGCCTCTCAGGGCCACATGCCCCTCACCCCCGCCTCTTCCTCCTCCTCGGCCTTGGTGGTACGTCCGAGGTAGGGGGCAGGCTAGGGCGGTGCTGTCCGTCCTGACCTGGTGGGAGCATGCCAGCCTGGGCTCCCAGTGGGTGCATCATCACGCGGAACTTTGGGCTCGCCATCTTGCGTTAAACAGAAGTTGAGGGCCAGGACCCACTGTGGGTACACGGAAAGTCCAACTTGGGAGATATTGTGGTCAAAGCTGAGGGCCACGTAAGTGGCCTGCATCACCCTTAGGCTCTTTTCCCACCCTGCCTGCCAGTTGGCTGCGGAGGCCTCCGGGTGGGGCGGGGGGCGGCCCAGGCTTTATGATGCACACTGGACTCCATTGCTGCCATAGCAACGGTTTTGTTGCTCCTCAGTTAGGCCCAAGCCTGCGGCATTCTATCCTGCCTGGAGTGTGACCAGGAAGGTAGTGAAGCGGTTTCTGTCTCCCGAGGTGGTAGGTGACTCCTTCTTCTCCTGTGAACAGAGAACTCAGAAGCGTAACCTCTGCGCATCCCCAGTAGGACACACAGAACAAAACAGTGATTCGGGGCGCTATCAGGACTGGTGACGGGGTTCAGAAGGTCACGAAGCCGGGATGTGATAGGAACACGCAGGTGTGCCCAGGGCGCCCTGTTCCAGGGAGCTTGGCGTGCTGTGACGTGGCGGTATCCATCCTTCCGAAGGCCCTGGCAAGCGGCAGTTTCGGCGGTGTCACAGCCACACCGGGCCAGTGCGGCAGCCTCCGCGCAGATCTCCCTCGAGTTGCCATGTTCGTGGCGGTGACGTGGAGGTGACGGTGGCCTTGTGAGAGCATCGCGGGACCAACACATCTCACCAAAACAGGGACTGAACCCTTAGGGATGACGGAACATGAACGTCAGGAACCGAGTTTGGGCTGAGAGGGGACCCAGGCCCCACCAAGTGGGCCCAGAAGGGAGTGGTCTCCCTTCCCTCGGCCTGAGTCTGGAGGACCAGTCCCGGCAGTTTGGGAAGGAGCAGACGCGGGCCCAGCTCGGATCTGGTGGGGGTGTTAGGGAGATCGTCTAGAGACTGACACCAGCAGGGTCTTGAAAGGCAAGAGAGGGCCATAGCGGTGGGTGGAGAGGCGGCTCCAGGCCAACGAAATAGCACAGAAAGGTCATGAAGGAGAAAGGAGTCCAGAAACCCTGTGTCCTGTGGTATGTGTGCTTGTGGTGTGTGTGCCTGTAGTGTGGTTGTGTTGCGAGTGTGTGGTGTATGTGTGTGTGATATGTCACAAATGTGTTCTCTGTGGTGGGTTGCGTGTTCATGTGTGGTGTGTGAGCGTGTGGATGGACGTGCCCGCACAGGTGTCTCTTGAGAGCTACCCACACGTGCCCTGGGCATGTCGTCTTTGGGGTAGCATATCCCTCACTGTCCCCAGACTCAGGAGGGGAATAGGAGGTGAGATGGCCAAATGGGGGCCTTGGAAACATCCTGCACTTGATAGTTGAGACCCTTAGCGGGGAGGGCCCATTAGGGCCACATGCCCCTCTCCCTCGCCTCTTCCTCCACCTCGGCCTTTGTGGGACCTCCGAGGGAGGGGGCACGCTCAGTACGGTGTGTCCGACCAGACCTGGAGGGAGCGTGCCAGCCTGGGCTCCCAGTGTGTGCATCATGGCGGGGAACTTTGGGATCGACATCCTGCGTGAAGTAGGCTGTTGAGGTCCAGGACCCACCGTGGGTTCACTGAAAGGCCACCTTGGGACGTGTTTCAGTCGACGCTGAGGGCCACGTAAGTGGCCTGCAGCACCCTTAGGCTCTTTGCCCACCTGCCTGCCAGTTGAGTGCGGGGGTCCCCGGGTGGTGGGGGGCGGCCTGGCTTTATGAGGCAGGCTGGACTCCATTGCTGCCATAGCAACGGGTTTTGTTGCTCCTCAGTTAGGCCCGAGCCTGCAGCTTTCTTTCCTTCATGGAGTGTGACCAGGAAGGTAGTGGAGCGGTTTCTGTCTCCCGTGGAGGTAGGTGTCTCCTGCCTCTCCTGTGACCGGAGAACTCGGAAGCGTAAAGTCTGCGCATCCCAAGCAGGTCACAGAACAAAACAGTGATTCGGGGCGCTGTCAGGACCGGTGTCAGGGTTCAGAAGGTCACGTTTGCCAGGCTGTGATAGGAACAAGCATGTGAGCCCAAGGCACCCTGTTCCAGGGAGCTTCCGTGGTGTGGCGTGGCGACGTCCATCCTTCCGACGGCCCCGGCAGGCAGCAGGGTCTGCGGTGTCCACAGCCACACCGGGCCAGTGCAGCAGCCTCCGCGCAGAGCTCCATTGAGTCGGCCGTGCTCGTGGTGGGAACGTGGAGGTGACGGTGGCCTTGTGGGAGCAGCGCGGCACCAACACATCTCACCAAAACAGGGACTGAACCCGTAGGGATGACGGAACACGAACGTCAGGAACCGAACTTGGGCTGAGAGGGGACCCAGGCCCCACCAAGTGGGCCCAGGAGGGAGACCTTGGTGCTCCCTTCCCTCGGCCTGAGTCTGGAGGACCAGTCCCGGCTGTTTGGATGGAGTAGACGCGGGCCCTGGTCGCATCTTGTGGGGGTGTTAGGGTGGTCTTCTAGGGACTGACACAAGCAGGGGCTTGAAAGGCAAGAGAGGGCCATTAGCGGGGTGTGGAGAGGCGGCTCAGGGCAAGGAAATAGCACAGAAAGGTCATGAAGGAGAAAGGAGTCCAGAAACCCTGTGTGCCTGTGGTGTGTGTGACTGTGGTGTGGGTGTGTTGCGAGTGTGTGGCGTATGTGTGTGTGGTATGTCACAAATTTTTTCTGTGCGGTGGGTTACGTGTGCATGTGTGGTGTGTGAGCATGTGGATGGACGTGTCCGCACAGTGTCTCGTGTAGACTGGGGCCACCAGTACCTGTCCTTTATCATTATGGTAGGAGGCAGTATCTGGAGCCGTTGTTGTAAACCGTGTATTTTTCTTGGTGAGAACTGTTGGGATCATCTGAGAGCGAAGAACTTAGCCAGGGTATCCGAGCCGGTGTGGGAGCCGAGCACCTGTCTCTGTAAGGGGGCCGGGACTCGGCTGTCCCAGCTACCACCTGTACCCGCTCTCCCCAGTTTTGCCGGAGCTCCTGTGACTGCGGAGTCCGTGTGTCCCGACTCGTTGGCTCCTGCACCGCCCATTGCGGCCAATTTTCGGTAAGAGTGCTACTCCTGCAATTGCCGCTTGGGTCGTGTGCCTGGTTGTGACCTCACACTCTTGCAGACATGGGGCCCCGGGTAATTGCACTGTCTTTTCCCGGCAGGAGGCGGGAGACCGAGCAGTTGTTGGAAACTGTGTATTTGGTTTGGTAAGAACTGCTGGGATCATTTGAGAGCGAAGACCGAGCCAGGAGATCCGTGCCGGTGTGGGAGCCGGCACATGTCCCCGTAAGGGTGCTGGGACTCGGCTGTCCCCGCTACCACCTGCACCCGCTCTCTGGAGACCCTCAGTCTTCCCAGAGCTCACGTGACTGCGGAGTCCGAGGCTTCCCGACTTCGTCGGCACCTTCAACACCTGCTCCCAGTGATTATGGGTACGTGTGCAGCTCCCACAGCCACTTCTTGGGCCGTGTGCCTGGTAGTGACCTCACACTCACACAGACGTGG
>JAINVK010001277.1:0-48709 GCA_030068075.1 Paguma larvata
GTGTGGTGTGTGAGCGTCTGGATGGACGTGTCCGCACAGCTGTCTCGTGCCGTCCACCGGCCCCCTCACGTGCCCTGGGCACATGGTTCGGGGGCAGCAGATCCCTCACTGTCCCCCGACTCAGGAGGGGAACAGGATGTGAGATGGCCAAATGGAGGTCTTGAAAGCTCCTACACTTGATAGTTTAGATCCTTAGCGGGAAGAGGCCTCTCAGGGACACATGCCCCTCACCCCCGCTTCTTCCTCCACCTCGGCCTTGGTAGGACCTCCGAGGGAGGGGGCAGGCTAGTGCGATGGTGTCCGACCTGACCTGGAGGGAGCGTGCCAGCCTGGCTCCCAGTGGGTGCATCATCACGGGGAACATTGGGCCGACATCCTGCGTGAAGCGGGAAGTTGAGGGCCAGGACCCACCGCGGGTTCACTGAAAGTCCACCTTGGGAGGTATTGTGGACGAACCTGAGGGGCACGTAGGTGGCCTGCAGCACCCTTAGGCTCTTTGCCCACCCTGCCTGCCAGTTGGCTGCGGGCCCCCCGGGTGGGACGGGGGGCGGCCCCGGCTTTATGAGGCACGCTGGACTCCATTGCTGCCATAGCAACGGTTTTGTTGCTCCTCAGTTAGGCCCAAGCCTGCGGCATTCTATCCTGCCTCGAGTGTGACCAGAAAGGTAGTGTAGCGGTTTCTGTCTCCCGCGGTGGTAGGTGTCTCCTTCTTCTCCTGTGACCAGAGAACTCGGAAGGGTAACCTCTGACCAACCCAAGCAGGATAGAGAACAAAACAGTTATTCCGGGCGCTATCAGGACTGGTGTCAGGGTTCAGAAGGTCACGTTTGCCAGGCTCTGATAGGAACACGCAGATGTGCCCAGGCGCCCTGTTCCAGGGAGCTTGGCGTGGTGTGACGTGGCGGCATCCATCCTTCAGACGGAACTGGCAGCGCGGCAGAGTCGGCGGTGTCCACAGCCACACCGGGCCAGTGCCGCAGCCTCCGCGAAGAGCTCCCTCGAGTCCGGCCCATGTTCGTGGGTGGGGACATGGATTTGACGGTGGCCTTGTGGGAGCAGCGCGGGCACCAGCACATCTCACCAAATCAGGGACCGGAACCCTTAGGGATGACGGACCACGAACGTCAGAACCGAGCATGGACTGAGAGGGGACGAGGTCACCAAGTGTTCCCAGGAAGGAGACCATGGGCTGCCTTCCCTCGGCCAGAGTCTGGAGGAACAGTCCCGCAGTTTTGGAAGGAGTAGACGCGGGCCCAGCTCGGATCTGGTGGGGGAGTTAGGGAGGTCGTCTAGGGACCCCTGACACAGGAGGGGCTTGAAAGGCAGAGAGGGTCATTAGCGGGGGGTGTAGAGGCGGCTCAGGGCAAGGAAATAGCAGAGAAAGTTCATGAGGAGAAAGAGTCCAGAAACCCTGTGAGCCTTGTTGGTTTGGGTGTGTTGTCGTGTGTGGAGTATGTGTGTGTGGTATGTCACAAATGTGTTCTGTGCGGTGGGTTCGGTGTGCATGTGTGGTGTGTGAGCGTCTGGATGGACGTGTCCGCACAGATGTCTCGTGCCGGCCCCCGGCCCCCTCACGTGCCCTGTGCAAATGGATTCGAGGGCAGCACATCCCTCACTGCCGCCCGACTCAGGAGGGGAACAGGATGTGTAATGGCAAAATGGGGCCTTGGAAAGCTCCTGCACTTGATAGTAGAGATCCTGAACTGGGAGAGGCTTCTCAGGGCCACATGCACCTCACCCCCGCCTCTTCCTCCACCTCGGCCTTGGTGGTACCTCCGAGGGAGGTGGTGTCTGACCGGACTTGTACAGAGCATGCCAGCCCCGGCTCCCAGTGGGTGCATCATCACGGGGAACTTTGGTATCGACATCCTGTGTGAAGCAGGAAGTTAAAGGCCAGAACCTACCGTGGTTTCAAAGAAAGGCCACCTTGGGAGGTGTTGCGGTCAAAGCTGAGAGCCATGTAGGTGGCTTGCAGCACCCCTAGGCTCTTTACCCACCCTGCCCGCTAGTTGGCTGCGTGGTCCCCGGGTGGAGGGGCGCGGCCCCGGCTTTATGAGGTGCGCTGGACTCCATTGCTGCCATAGCAACTGGTTTTGTTGCTTCTCAGTTAGGGCCGAGCCTGCGGCTTTCTATCCCGTCTGCAGTGTGACCAGCAAGGTAGTGGAGCGATTTCTGTCACCCGTGGAGGTAGGTGTCTCTTTCTTCTCCTGTGACTCGGAAGCGTAAACTCTGCGCATCCCAAGCAGAACAACGAGAAAATCAGAGATTCGGAGCACTGTCAGGATCGGTGTAGGAGTTCAGAAGGTCACGGTTGCCAGGCTGTGATAGGAACAGGCAGGTGGGCCCAGGGCGTCCTGTTCCAGGGAGCTTGGGGTGGTGTGGCGTGGCGACGTCCTTACTTCCGACGGCCCCGGAAGTCGGCAGTGACGGCGGTGTCCACAGCCACACCGGGCCAGTGCGGCAGCCTCCGCGCAGAGCTCCCTCGAGTCGGCCATGCTGTGGTGTGGACGTGGAGGTGACGTTGGCCTTGTGGGAGCAGCGCGGGATCAACACATCTCACGAAAACAGGGACTGAACCCTTAGGGATGACGGAACACGAACGACAGGAACCGAGCTTGGGCTGAGACGGGACCCAGGGCACCAAGTGGGCCCAGAAGGGAGTGGTCTCCCTTCCCTTGCCCTGAGTCTGGAGGAGCAGTCCCGGGAGTTTGGGAAGGAGTAGACGCGGGCCCAGCTCGTGTCTGGTGCGGGTGTTAGGGAGGTCGTCTAGAACTGACACCAGCAGGGTCTTGAAAGGCAAAAGAGGGCCACTAGCGGTGCGTGGAGAGGCGGCTCCAAGCCAACGAAATAGCACGGAAATGTTATTAAGGAGAAAGGATTCCGGAAAACCTGTGTGCCTGTGGTGTGTGTGCTTGTGGTGTGTGTGCCTGTGGTGTGGGTGTGTTGCACATGTGTGGTGTATGTGTGTGTAGTACGTCACAAATGTGTTCTGTGTGGTGGGTTGCGTGTGCAAGTGTGGTGTGTGAGCGTGTGGAAGCACGTCTCCGCAAAGGTGTCTCGTCCGGGCCACCCACACGTGCCCTGGGGCACGTGGTTTTGGGGCAGCAGATCACTCACTGCCTCCGACTCAGGAGGGGACCAGGATGCGAGATGGACAAATGGGGGCCTTGGAAAGTTCCTGCACTTGATAGTTGAGACCCTGAGCGGGGAGAGGGCCCCGCAGGGCCACATGACCCTCTCCCTCGGCCTCTTCCTCCACCTCAGACTTGGTGGGACCTACAAGGGAGGGGCCGGCTCATAGCGGTGGTGTCTGACCTGACCTGGAGGGAGCTTGCCAGCCTGGGCTCCCAGTGGGTGGGCATCAATCACGGGGAACTTTGGGATGGACATCCTGCGTGAATCAGGAAGTTGAGGGCCAGGGCCCACCGCAGGTAAACTGAAAGGCCACCATGTGAGGTGTTTCGGTCAAAGCTGTGGGCCACGTAAGTGGCCGGCAGCACCCTTAGGCTCTTTACACACCCTGCCTGCCAGTTGGCTGCGGGGGCCCCCGTGTGGGGCGGGGGGTGACCTGGCCTTTATGAGGCAGGCTAGACTCCATTGCTGCCATAGCAAGGTTTTGTTGCTCCTCAGTTAGGCGCAAGCCTGCGGCTTTCTTTCCTTCCAGGAGTCTGACCAGGAATGTAGTTCAGCGGTTTCTGTCTCCCGTGGGGTACGTGTCCCTTCTTCTCCTGTGACCAGAGAACTCAGAAGTGTAACCTCTGCGCATCCAAAGCAGTACACAGAACAAAACAGAGATTCGGGCCACTCTCAGGCCAGTTATCGGGGTTCAGAAGTTAACGTTTGCCAGGCTGTGATAGAAACAGTGAGGTGCGCCCAGGGCACCCTGTTCCAGGGAGCTTGGCGTCGTGTGGCGTGGCGGTTTCCATCATACCGACGGCCCAGGCAGGCGGCAGGGTCTGAAATGTCCACAGCCACAGGGGGCCAGTGCAGCAACCTCCTCGCAGAGCTCCCTCAGGGCGGCATGTTCGTGGTGGGGACGTGGAGGTGACGTTGGCCTTTTGGGAGCAGCCCAGCACCAACTCATCTCACCAAAACAGGGACTGAACCCTTAGGGATGACGGAACACGAAGGTCAGGAACAGATCTTGGGCTGAGAGGGGACCCAGGCCCAACCAAGAGGGCCCAGGGAGGAGACCATGGGGCTCCCTTCCCCCTGCCTGAGTCTTGAGGTCCACCCCTGGCAGTTTGGGAAGGAGTAGACGCGAGCCCAGCTCAGATCTGATGGGGGTGTTAGGGAGGTCGCCTAGGGACGGACACCAGCAGGGTCTTCAAAGGCAAGAGAGGGTCATTACCGGTGCGTGGAGAGGCCGCTCCAGGCTAACGAAATAGCACAGAAAGGTTATGATGGAGAAAGTATTCCGGAAAACCTGTGTGCCTGTGGTGTGTTTGCTCGTGTGGTGTGTGCCTGAGGTCTGGGTTGTTGCGCATGTGTGGTGATGTGTGTGTGGTATGTTACAAATGTGTTCTGTGTGGTGGGTTGCGTGTGCATGTGAGGTGTGTGAGCGTGTGGATGGACCTGTCCGCACAGGTGTCTCATGCGGACCACCCACACGTGCCCTGGGCACGTGGTTTTTGGGGCAGCAGGTCCCTCACTGCTCCCGGACTCAGGAGGGGAACAGGATATGAGATGGCCAAATGGGGGCCTTGGAAAGCTCCTGCAATTGATAGTTGAGACCCTGAGCGGGGAGAGGCCCTCAGGGCCACATGCTCCTCACCCGGGCTCTTCCTCCACGTCGGCCTTGGTGGGATCTCCGAGGGAGAGGGCTGGCTCAGGGCGGTGGTGTACGACCTGACCTGGGGGAGCGTGCCAGCCTGGGCTCCCAGTGGGTGCATCATCACGGGGAACATTTGGATCGATATCCTGCGTGAAACAGGAAGATGAGGGCCAGAACCCACAGCGGGTTCACTGAAAGGGCACCGTGGGAGGTGGTTCGGTCAAAGCTGAGGGCCACGTATGTGGCCTGTAGCACCCTTAGGCTCTTTGCCCACCCTGCCTGCCAGTTGGCTGCGGGGGCCCCTGGGGGAGGGGGGGCGGCTCGGCATTATGAGGCAGGCTGGACTATATTGCTGCCATAGCAACGTTTTGTTGCTCCTCAGTTAGGCACAAGCCTGCGGCTTTCGATCCTGCCTGGAGTGTGACCAGGAATGTAGTGGAGCTGTTTCTGTCTCCCATGGAATACATTTCTCCTTCATCTCCTGTGACGGGAGAACTCGGACGCGAACCTCTGCGCATCCCAAGCAGGACACAGAACAAAACAGAGATTCAGGGCACTGTCAGGACCGGTGTCGGGGTTCAGAAGGTCACGTTTGCCAGGCTGTGATAGGAACAGGGATGTGCGCCCAGGGCGCCCTGTTCCAGGGAGCTTGGCGCCATATGGAGTGGCGGCTTCCATCATACCGACGGCCGCGGCAGGCGGCAGGGTCGGCGGTGTCCATAGCCACACTGGGCCAGAGTGGCAGCCTCCGCGAACAAAGCCCTCGAGTTGGCCATACTCGTGGTGGGGACGTGGAGGTGACGTTGGCCTTGTGGGAGCAGCGCGGCACCAACACATCTCACCAAAACAGGGACTGAACCCTTAGGCATGAAGGAACACGTTCGTCAGGAACCGAGCTTGGGCTGAGAGGATACCCAGGCCCAACCAAGTGGGCCCAGGAAGGAGAACATTGTGCTCCCTTCCCTCTGCCTGAGTCTTGAGGACCAGTCCCTGCAGTTTGGGAAGGAGTAGACGTGGGCCCAGCTCAGATCTGGTGGGGGTGTTAGGGAGGTCGCGTAGGGACGGACTCCAGCAGGGTCTTCAAAGGCAAGAGAGGGCCATTAGCGGTGCGTGGAGTGGCGGCTCCAGGTCAACGAAATAGCACAGAAAGGTTATGAAGGAGAAAGGATTCCGGAAACCTGTGTGCCTGTGGTGTGTGTGTTCGTGTGGTGTGTGCCTGAGGTGTGGGTTGTTGCGTGTGTGTGGTGTATGTGTGTGTGGTATGTTACAAATGTGTTCTGTGTGGTGGGTTGCGTGTGCATGTGAGTTGTGTTAGCGTGTGGATGGACCTGTCCGCACAGGTGTCTCATGCGGGCCACCCACACGTGCCCTGGGCACGTGGTTTTTGGGGCAGCAGATCCCTTACTGCTCCCGGACTCAGGAGGGGAACAGGATGTGAGATGGCCAAATGGGGGCCTTCGAAAACTCTTTCACTTGATAGTTGAGACCCTGAGCGGGGAGAGGCCCCTGAGGCCCACATGCCCCTCACCCCCGCCTCTTCCTCCATCTCGACCTTGGTGGGATCTCCGAGGTATGGGGCAGTCTCAGGGCGGTGGTGTCCGACCTGATCTGGAGGGAGCGTGCCAGCCTGGGCTCCCAGTGGGTGCATCACCACGGGGAACTTTGGGATCGATATCTGGCATGAAGCAGGAAGTTGAGAGCCAGGACCCACAGCGGGTTCACTAAAAGGCCACCGTGGGAGGTGATTCGGTCAAAGCTGAGGGCCACGTAGGTGGCCTGTAGCACCCTTAGGCTCTTTGCCCACCCTGCCTGCCAGTTGACTGCGGGGGCCCCCGGGTGGGGCAGGGTGCGGCCCCAGCTTTATGAGGCAGGCCAAGCTCGTGGTCGGGACGTGGAGGTGACGGTGGCCTTGTGGGAGCAGCGCGGGGGACCAACACATCTCAACTAAAACAGGGACTGAAGCCTTAGGGATGACGGAACACGAACTTCAGGAACGAGCTTGGGCTGAGAGGGGACCCAGCCCCCACCCATGGACCCAGGTTGAGACCATAGGGCTCCCTTCCCTCGGCTTGAGTCTGGAGGGACCCAGTCCCGGCAGTTTGAGAAGGAGTAGACGCGGGCGCCCAGCTCGGATCTGGTGGGGGTGTTAGGGAGGTCGTCTAGGGACTGACACCAGCAGGGGCTTGAAAGGAAAGAGAGGGCCCAATAGCGGGGACTGGAGAGGCGGCTCAGGGCAAGGAAGTAGCACAGAAAGGTCATGACGGAGAAAGAGTCCAGAAAACCTGTGTGCCTGTGGTGTAGGTGTGTTGCGCGTGTGCTGGCGTATGGGTGTGTGGTATGTCACAAATGTGTTCTATGCGGTGGGTTGGTGTGCATGTGTGGTGTTTGAGCGTTGTCTATGGACGTGTCTGCACAGGTGTCACGTGCCGGCCACCGGCGCCCTCAGTGCCCTGGGATCGTGTTTTCAGGGGTAAGCAGATCCCTCACTGCCCCCCAACTCAGGAGGGGAAATAGGATTGAGATGGCCAAAAGGGGGCCTTGGAAAGTTCCTGCACTTGATAAGGTTGGAGACCCTGAGCCCGGAAGGGTCCCCTCAGGGCACATGCCCCTCACACCCCAACTCCTTCCTCCACCTCGGGCTTGGTTAGACCTCCGATTGAGGGGGCAGGCAGGGCAGAGGTGTCCGTACTGACCTGTAGGGAGCATGCCAGTCTGGGCTCCAGGGGGTGCATCATCACGGGGAACTTTGGGATCGACATCCTGCATGAAGCAGGAAGTTGAGGGCCAGGACCCACAGCGGGTTCATTGAACGGCCACCTTGGGAGGTGTTGTGGTCAAAGCTGAGGGCCACGTAGGTGGCCTGCAGGACCCTTAGGCTCTTTGCTCACCCTGCCTGCCAGTTGGCTGCGTGGGCCCACAGGGTGTGGTGGGGGACGGCCCCCACTTTATGAGCCCGCTGGGTCTCCATTGCTGTCATAGCAAAGGTTTGTTGCTCCTCACTTAGGCCCGAGCCTGCGGCTTTCTATCCTGCCTGGAGTGTGACCAGGAAAGTAGTGGAGCGGTTTCTGTCTCCCGTGGAGGTAGGTGTCTCCTTCTTCCACTGTGAACGGAGAACTCGGAAGCATAAACTCTGCGCATCCCAAGCAGGACAAAGAGCAAAACAGAGATTCGGGGCACTTTAAGGACCAGTGTCGGTCACGGTCTAATATCTAAGGACCGTTTCAGAAGGTCACGTTTGCCAGGCTGTGACAGGAAGAGGCATGTGCGCACAGGGTGCCCTTTTCCATGGAGCTTGGCGTGGTGTGGCGTCGCGACGGCCATCCTTCCGACGGCCCCGGCAGGCGGCAGGTCTGCGGTGTCCACAGCCACACCGGGCCAGTGCGGAAGCCTCCGCGCAGAGCTCCTTCGAGTCAGCCATGCTCGTGGTGGGGACGTGGAGGTGATGGTGGCCTTGTGGGAGCAGCGCGGGACCAACACATCTCACCAAAAGAGGGACTGAACCCTTAGGGATGAAGGAACATGAACATCAGGATCCGAGCTTGGGCTGAGAGGGGACCCAACCCCACCAAGTGGGCCCAGAAGGGAGTGGTCTCCCTTCCCTCGGCCTGAGTCTGGAGGATCAGTCCAGGCAGTTTGGGAAGGAGTAGACGCGGGCCCAGCTCGGATCTGGTGGGGTTGTTAGGGAGGTCGTCAGGAGACTGACACCAGCAGGGTCTTGAAAGGCAAGAGAAGGCTATTAGCGGTGCGTGGAGAGGCGGCTCCAGGCCAAAGAAATAGCAAGAAAGGTCATGAAGGAGAAAGGATTCCGGGAACCTGGGGCCTGTGCTGTGTGTGCTTGTGGTGTGTTTGCCTGTGGTGTGGGTGTGTTGCTCGTGTGTGGGGTATGTGTGTGTGGTATGTCACAAATGTGTTCTCTGTGGTGGGTTGTGTGTGCATGTGTGTTGTGTGAGCATGTGGATGGACGTGTCCGCACAGGTGTCTCGTGCGGGCCACCCACACGAGTCCTTGGCACGTGGTTTTTGGGGCAGGCAGATCCCTTACTGCTCCCGGACTCAGGAGGGGAACAGGATGTGAGATGGCCAAATGGGGGCCTTCGAAAACTCCTGCACTTGATAGTTGAGACCCTGAGCGGGGAGAGGCCCCTGAGGCCCACATACCCCTCACCCCCGCCTCTTCCTCCATCTCGACCTTGGTGGGATCTCCGAGGTATGGGGCAGTCTCAGGGCGTTGGTGTCCGACCTGACCTGGAGGGAGCGTGCCAGCCTGGGCTCCCAGTGGGTGCATCACCACGGGGAACTTTGGGATCGACATCCTGCGTGAAGCAGGAAGTTGAGGGCCAGGACCCACCTCGGATTCACTGAAAGGTCACCTTGGGAGGTGTTTCGGTCAAAGCTGAGGGCCACGTAGGTGGCCTGCAGCACCCTTAGGCTCTTTGCATACCCTTTCTGCCAGTTGGCTGCGGGGGCCCCCGGCTGGGGCGTGGGCGGCCCCGGCTTTATGAGGCAGG
This sequence comes from Paguma larvata, assembly GCA_030068075.1. NCBI lineage: Eukaryota > Metazoa > Chordata > Mammalia > Carnivora > Viverridae > Paguma > Paguma larvata. The sequence continues at coordinate 9,282 of JAINVK010001277.1, forward strand.
CTGGACTCCATTGCCGCCATAGCAACGTTTTGTTGCTCCTCAGTTAGGCCCAAGCCTGCGGCTTTCTATCCTGCCTGGATTCTGACCAGGAAAGTTGTGAGCGCTTTCTCTCTCCCGTGAGATACGTGTCTCCTTCTCCTGTGACCGGAAACTCGGAAGCTTAACCTCTGCGCATCCCAAGTAGGACACAGAACAAAACAGAGATTCGGGGCACTGTCAGCACTGGTGTCGGGGTTCAGAAGGTCACGTTTGCGATGCTGCTATGGGGTACAGGGAAGTGCGCCCAGGGTGCCTTGTTCCAGGGAGCTTGGCGCCGTGTGGCTGGCGGCTTCCATCATACCGACGGTTCCGGTAGGCGGCAGGGTCTGCGGTGTCCACAGCCACACCGGTCCAGTGCGGCAGCCTGCGGGAAGAGCTCCCTCGTGTCGGCCATGCTCGTGGTGGGGACGTGGAGGTGACGTTGGCCTTGTGGGAGCAGCACAGGACCAACACATCTCACCAAAAGAGGGTTAACCCTTAGGGATGACGGAACACGAACGTCAGGAACTAGCTTGGGCTGAGAGGGGGACCCAGGCCCCACCAAGTGGGCCCAGGAGGGAGACCATAGGGCTCCTTTCCCTCTGCCTGAGTCTGGAGGACCAGTCCCGGCAGTAGACACGGCCCCAGCTCGGATCTGGTGGGGGTGTTAGGGAGGTAGTCTAGAGACTGACACCAGCAGGGTCTGAAAGGGCAACAGAGGGATATTAGCGGTGCATGGAGCGGCGGCTCCAGGCCAACGAAATAGCACAGAAAGGTTATGAAGGAGAAAGGTTTCCGGAAACCTGTGTGCCTGTGGTGTGTGTGCTTGTGGTGTGTGTGCCTGTGGTGTGGGTGTGTTGCCCGTGTGTGGTGTATGTGTGTGTGGTATGTCACAAATGTGTTCTGTGTGGTGTGTTGCGTGTGCATGTGTGGTGTGTGAGCGTGTGGATGGTGGTGTCCGCATGGGTGTCTCGTGGGGGCCACCCACACGTGCCCTGGGCACGTGGTTTTTGGGGAAGTAGATCCCTCACTGCCCCCCCGACTCAAGTGTGGAACAGGATGTGAGATAGCCAAATGGGGGCTTTGGAAATCTCCTGCACTTGATAGTTGAGACCCTGAGTGGGGAGAGGTCTCTCAGGGCCACATGACCGTCACCCCCGCTTCTTCCTCTGTCTCGGCCTTGGTGGGATCTCCGAGAGAGTGGGTAGGCTCAGGGGGTTGGTGTCCGACCTGACCTGGAGGGACCGTGCCAGCCTGGGCTCCCAGTGGGTGCATCATCACGGGGAACTTTGTGATCGGCATCCTGCGTGAAGCAGGAAGTTGAGGGCCAGGACCCACCGCGCGTTCACTGAAAGGCCACCGTGGGAGGTGTTTCAGTCAAAGCTGAGGGCCACGTAGGTGGCCTGCAGCACCCTTAGGCTCTTTGCTCACCCTGCCTGCCAGTTGGCTGCGGGGGCCCCCCGGCTGGGGCGTGGGCCGGCCCCGGCATTATGAGGCAGGCTGGACTCCATTGCTGCCATAGCAACGTTTTGTTGCTCCACAGTAAGGCCCAAGCCAGCGGCTTCCTATCCTGACTGGAGTGTGACCAGGAATGTAGTGGAGCGGATTCTTTCTCCCGTGCAGTACGTGTCTCCTTCTTCTCCTGTGAACGGATAACTCGGAAACGTAACCTCTGCGCATCCCAAGCAGGACACAGAAAAAAACAGAGATTCGGGGCATTGTCAGGACTGGTGTCGGCGTTCAGAAGGTCACGTTTGCCAGGCTGCTATAGGAACAGGGAGGTGTGCCCAGGGCGCCCTTTTCCAGGGAGGTTGGCATCGTGTGGCGTTCCGGCCTCCATCATTCCGACGACCCCGGCAGGCGGCAGGGTCTGCGGTGTCCACAGCCACACCGGGCCAGTGCGGCTGCCTCCGCGCAGACCTCCCTCGAGTTGGCCATGCTCGTTGTGGGGACGTGGAGGTGACGTTGGCCTTGTGGGAGCAGCGCCGGACCAACACATCTCACCAAAACAGGGACTGAACCCTTAGGGTTGACGGAACACGAACTTTAGGAACTGAGCTTGGGCTGAGAGGGGACCCAGGCCACACCAAGTGGGCCCAGGAGGGAGACCATGGGGCTCCCTTCCCTCGGCATGAGTCTGGAGGACCAGTCCCGACAGTTTGGGAAGGAGTAGATGCGGGCTCAACTTGGATCTGGTGGGGGTGTTAGGGAGGTCGTCTAGGGACTGACACCAGAAGGGGCTTGAAAGGCATGAGAGGGTCATTAGCGGGGTTGGAGAGGCGGCTCAGAGCAAGGAAATAGCAAAGAAAGGTCATGAAGGATAAAGGAGTCCAGAAACCCTGTGATCCTGTGGTGTGTGTGCTTGTGGTGTGTGTGCCTGTGGTGTGGGTGTGTTGCGCCTTTGTGGTGTATGTGTGTGTGGTATGTCACAAATGTGTTCTGTGTGGTGGGTTGCGTGTGCATGTGTGGTGTGTGAGCGTGTTGATGGACGTGTCCGCACAGGTGTCTCTTGCCAGCCCCCGTCCACCTCATGTGCCCTTAGCACATGAATTCGGGGGCAGCAAATCCCTCACTGCCCCCTGACTCAGGAGTGGAACAGGATGTGAGACGGCCAGATGGAGGCCTTGGAAAGCTCCTGCACTTGATAGTTGAGATCCTGAGCGGGTAGAGGCCTCTCAGGGCCACATACCACTCACACCTGCCTCTTCCTCCACCTCTGCCTTGTTGGGACCTCCGAGGGAGGGGGAAGGCTAGGGCGGTGGTGTCAGTACTGACCTGGAGGGAGCGTGCCATCCTGGGCTCCCAGTGTATGCATAATCACGGGGAACTTTGGGACTGACATCCTGCATGGAGCAGGATGTTGAGGGCCAGGACCCCCCGCTGGTTCAATGAAAGGCCACCTTGGCAGGTGTTTCGGTCAAAGTTGAGGGCCATGTAGGTTTCCTGCAGCACCCCTAGGCTCTTTGCCCACCCTGCCCGCCAGTTGGCTGCGGCGGCCTCCGGGTGGAGGGGGGCGACCCCGGCTTTATGAGGTGCGCTGGACTCCATTGCTTCCATAGCAATGGTTTTTGTTGCTCCTCAGTTAGGCCCAAGCCTGCAGCTTTCTATCCTGCCGGGAGTGTGACCAGGAAGGTAGTGGAGCGGTAACTGTTTCCCTTGGAGGTAGGTGTCTCCTGCTTCTCCTGTGACTAGAGAGCTCGGAAGAAAAACTCTGCGCATCCCAAGCAGGACTAGCACAAAACAGTCATTCGGGGCGCTGTCAGGACCGGTGTCGGGGTTCAGAAGGTCACGTTGGCCAGGCTGGGATAGGAACAAGCAGGTGCGACCAGAGTGCACTGTTCCAGGGAACTTGGCATGGTGTGGCGTGGCGACGTCCATACTTCCGACGGCCCCGGCAGGTGACAAGGTCGGGGGTGTCCGCAGCCACACCCGGCCAGTGAGGCAGCATCCACGCAGAGCTCCCTCGAGTCGGCCATGCTCGTGGTGGGGACGTGGAGGTGACGGTGGCTTTTGGGAGCAGCGCGACAGCAACACATCTCACCAAAAGAGGAACTGAACCTTTAGGGATGAAAGAACACGAACGTCAGGAACCGAGCTTGGGCTGAGAGGGGACGCAGGCCCCACTAAGAGGGCCCAGGAGAGAGACCATGGGGTTCCCTTCCCTCGGCCAGAGTCTGGAGGACCTGTCCCGGCAGTTTGGGAAGGAGTAGACGCGGGCACAGCTCAGATCTGGTGGGGTGTTAGGGAGGACGTCTAGAGATTGACACCCGCAAGGGCTTGAAAGGCAAGAGAGGGCCATTAGCGGTGCGTGGAGAGGCGGCTCCAGGCCAACCAAATAGCACAGAAAGGTTATGAGGGAGAAAGGATTCCGGAAAACCTGTGTGCCTGTGGTGTGTGAGCCTGTGGTGTGGGTGTGTTGCACGTGTGTGGTGTATGTGTTTGTGGTATGTCACAAATGTGGTCTGTGTGGTGGGTTCCTTGTGCATGTGTGGTCTGTGAGCGTGTGGATGGACGTGTCCGCACAGGTGTCTCGTGCAGGCCACCCACACGTGTGCTAGGCACGTGGTTTTTGGGTCAGCAATTCCCTCACTGCTCCCCGATTCAGGAGGGGAATAGGATGTGAGATGGCCAAATGGGGTCCTTGGAAAGATCCTGCACTTGATAGTTGAGACCCTGAGCGGGGAGAGGCCCCACATGAACTCATGCCCCTCACCCCCGCCTCATCCTCCACCTAGGGCTTGGTGGAATCTCCGAGGGAGGGGTCAGGCCAGGGCGTTGGTGCCCGAACTGCCCTGGATGGAGCGTGCCGGCCTAGACTCCCAGTGAGTGCATCATCACGGGGAAATTTATGATCGTCATCATGCTTGAAGCAGGAAGTTGAGGGCTGGACACACCGCGGGTTCAATGAAAGGCCACTTTGGGAGGTGTTTCGGTCAAAGCTGAGGGCCACGTAAGTGGCCTGCAACACCCTTAGGCTCTTTGCCCACCCTGCCCGCCAGTTGGCTGCGGGGTCCCCCCGGGTGGGGCGGGGGGCGGCCCCGGCATTATGAGGCAGGCTGGACTCCATTGCTGACATAGCAACGTTTTGTTGCTCCCCAGTTTGGCCCAAGTCTGCGGCTTTCTTTCCTTCCTGGAATGTGACCAAGTATGTAGTGAGCAGTTTCTGTCTTCCGTGGGATACGTGTCTCCTTCTTCTCCTGTGACCCGAGAACTCGGAAACATAACCTCTGCGAATCCCAAGGAGGACACAGAGAAAAACAGAGATTCGGGGCGCTGTCAGGACCGGTGTCGGGGTTCAGAAAGTCACGTTTGCCAGGCTGTGATAGGAACAAGCAGGTGTGCCCAAGGAGCCCATTTCCTCGGAACTTGCATTGGTGTGGCGTGGCGACGTCCATCCTTCTGATGGACCCGGCAGGCGGCAGGGTCTGGGTATCAACAGCCACACCGGGCCAGTGCGGCAGCATCCTCGCAGAGCTCCCTCGATTGGGCCATGCTCGTGTTCGGGACGTAGAGTTGACGGTGGCCTTGTGGGAGCAGCGCGGGACCAACACATCTCACCAAATCAGGGACTGAACCCTTAGGGACGACGGAACACGAACGTCAGAAACCGAGCTTGGGCTGAAAGGGGACCCAGGCCCCACCAAGTGGAACCAGGCGGGAGACCATGGGGCTCCCTTCCCTCGGCATGAGTCTGGAGGACAGTCCAGGCAGTTTGAGAAGATGTAGACGCGAGCCCAGCTCGGATTTGGTGGGGGTGTTAGGGAGGTCGTCTAGGGACTGACACCAGCAGGGCCTTGAAAGGAAAGAGAGGGCCAGCAGCGGGGACTTGAGAGGCAGCTCAGTGTTAGGAAATAGCATAGAAAGGTCATGAAGGAGAAAGGTGTCCAGAAACCCTGTGTGCCTGTGGTGTAGGTGTGTTGCGCGTGTGTGGAGTATGGGTGTGTGGTATGTCACAAATGTGTTCTTTCCGGTGGGTTGTGTGTGCATGTGTAGTGTGTGAGCGTCTCTATGTACGTGTCCGCACAGGTTTCTCGTGCTGGCCCCCGGCCACCTCACATGCCCTGGGAACGTGGTTTCAGGGGTAGCAGATCCCTCAATGCCCCCCAACTCAGGAGGGGAATAGGATGTGAGATGGCCAAAAGGGGGCCTTGGAAAGTTCCTGCACTTGATAGTTGAGACCCTGAGCGGGAAGAGTCCCCTCAGGGCCACATGCCCCTCACACCCGCCTCTTCATCCACCTCGGCCTTGGTTGGACCTCCGATTGAGGGGGCAGGCTAGGGCGGTGGTGTCCGACCTGACCTGTAGGGAGCGTGCCAGACTCGGCTCCCAATGGGTGCATCATCACGGGGAACTTTGGGATCGACATCCTGCGTGAAGCAGGAAGTTGAGGGCCAGGAACCACCGCGGGTTCAATGAAAGGCCACCTTGGGAGGTGTTGTGGTCAAAGCTGAGGGCCACGTAGGTGGCCTGCAGCACCCTTAGGCTCTTTGCTCACCCTGCCTGCCAGTTGTCTGCGGCGGCCCCTGGGTGGGGCATGGGGTGGCACCTGCTTTATGAGTCACGCTGGTCTCCATTGCTGCCATAGCAAAGGTTTTGTTGCTCCTCAGTTAGGCCCGAGCCTGCGGCTTTCTATCCTTCCTGGAGTGTGACCAGGGAAATAGTGGAGCGGTTTCTGTCTCCCGTGGAGGTAGGTGTCTCCTTCTTCCCCTGTGACCGGAGACCTCGGAAGCATAAACTCTACGCATCCCAAGCAGGACACAGAGCAAAACAGAGATTCGGGGCACTTTAAGGACAGGTGTTGGTCACGGCCTAATGTCTAACGACTGGTTCAGAAGGTCATGTTGGCCAGGCTGTGACAGGAACAGGCAGGTGCGCCCAGGGCGCCCTGTGTCAGGGAGCTTGGCGTGGTGTGACGTGGATGCATCCATTCTTCCGACGGCCCCAGAAGGCGGCAGGGTCGGCGGTGTCCACAGCCACACCGGGCCAGTGCAGCAGCCTTCTCGGAGAGCTCCCTGGAGTCAGCCATGCTCGTGCTGGGGACGGGGAGGTGACGGTGGCCTTGTCGGAGCAGCGTGGCACAAACACATCTCACCAAAACAGGGTCTGAACCCTTAGGGATGATGGAAAACGAATGTCAGTAACTGAGCTTGGGCTGAGAGGGGACCCAGGACCCACCAAGTGGGCGCAGAAGGGAGTAGTCTCCCTTTCATCGGCCTGAGGCTGGAGGACCAGTCCCGGCAGTTTGGGAAGGAGTAGACGCGGGCCCAGCTCGGATCTGGTGGGGGTGTTACGGAGGTCGTCTAGGACTGGCAACAGCAGGGTCTTGAAAGGCAAGAGAGGGCCATTAGCGGTGCGTGGGGAGGCGGCTCCAAGCCAACGAAATAGCACAGAAAGGGTATGAAGGAGAAAGGATTCCGGAAAACCTGTGTGCCTGTGGTGTGTGTGCTTGTGGTGTGTGTGCGAAGGTGTGAGTATGTTGCGCGTGTGTGGTGTATGTGTGTGTGATATGTCACAAATGTGTTCTGTGTGGTGGGTTGCGTGTGCATGTGTGTTGTGTGAGCGTGTGGATGGACGTGTCCGCACAGGTGTCTCGTGCAGGCCCCCCACACGTGCCCAGGGCACGTGGTTTTTGGGTCTGCAGATCCCTCACTGCTCCCGGACTCATGAGGGGAACAGGATGTGAGATGGCCAAATGGGGGCCTTGGAAAGCTCCTGCACTTGATAGTTGAGAACCTGTGCGGGGAGAGGCCCCTCAGGGCCACATGCCCCTCACCCCCGCCTCTTCCTCCACGTCGGCCTTGCTGGGAACTCCGAGGGAGGGGGCAGGCTAGGGCACTGGTGTCCGACCTGACCTGTAGGGAGCGTGCCAGCCTTGGCTCCCAGTTAGTGCATCATCACGGGGAACGTTGGGATCGACATCCTGCATGAAGCAGGAAGTTGAGGGCCAGGACCCACCGCGGGTTCACTTAAAGGCACCCTGGGAGGTGTTGTGGTCAAAGCTGAGGGCCACGTAGGTGGCCTGCAGCACCCTTAGGCTCTTTGCCCACCCTGCCTGCCTGTTGGCTGCGGGGGCCCCCGTCGGGGGCGGGGGACGGCCCAGGCTTTATGAGGCAGGGTGGACTCCATTGCTGCCATAGCAACGTTTTGTTGCTCCTCAGTTAGGCCCAAGCCTGCGTCTTTCTATCCTGCCTGGAGTGTGACCAGGAATGTAGTGGAGCGGTTTCAGTCTCCCGTGCAGTACGTGTCTCCTTCTTCTCCTGTGACCGGAGAACACGGAAGCGAAACCTCGGTGCATCCCAAGAAGGACACAGAACAAAACAGTGATTCAGGACGTTGTCAGGACTGGTGTCGGGGTACAGAAGGTCACGTTTGCCAGGCCGTGATAGGAACAGGGATGTCCGTCTAGGCCGCCCTGTTCCAGGGAGCTTGGCGTGGTGTGGCGTGGCGACGTCCATCCTCCGACTGCCCCGGGAGGCGGCAGTGACGGCGGTGTCCACAGCCACAAGGTGGCAGTGCGGTAGCCTCCGCCCGGAGCTCCCTTGAGTCGGCCATGCTCGTGGTGGGGACCTGGAGGTGACGGTGGCCTTGTGGGAGCAGCGCGGGACCAACTCATCTCACCAAAACAGGGAATGAACCCTTAGGGATGACGGAACACGAACGTCAGGAACCGAGCTAGGGCTGAGAGGGGACCCAGGCCCCAGCAAGTGGGCCCAGGAGGGAGTCGATGGGGCTCCCTTCCCTCGGCCTGAGTCTGGAGGACCTGTCCCGGCAGTTTGGAAGGAGTAGATGCGGGCCCAGCACGGATCTGGTGGGGGTGTTAGGGAGGTCGTCTAGAGACTGTCACTAGCAGGGTCTTGAAAGGCAAGAGAGGGCCATTAGCGGGGGGTGGAGAGGCGGCTCCAGGCCAACGAAATAGCACAGAAAGGTCATGAAGGAGAAACGAGTCCAGAAACCCTGTGTGCCGGTGGTGTGTGTGCTTCTGGTGTGTGAGCCTGTGGTGTGGGTGTCTTGCGCGTGTGTGGAGTATCTGTGTGTGGTATGTCACAAATGTGTTCTGTGTGGTGGGTTGCGTGTGCATTTGTAGTGTGTGACCATGTGGATGGACTTGTCAGCACAGGTGTCTCGTGCAGGCCACCCACACGTGCCCTGGGAACATGGTTTCGGGGGCTGCAGATCCCTCACTGCCCCCCGACTCAGCAGGGGAACAGGATGTGTGATGGCCAAATGGGGGCCTTGGAAATCTCCTGCACTTGATAGTTGAGACCCTGAGCCGGGCCAGTCCCCTCAGGGCCACATGCCCCTCACCCCGCCTCTTGCTCCACCTCATCCTTGGTTGGACCTCTTAGGGAGGGGGTAAGCTAGGGCAGTGGTGTCCGACCTGTCCTGGAGGGAGCGTGCCAGCCTGGGCTCCCAGGGGGTATATCATCACGGGGAACTTTGAGATCGACATCCTGCCGGAAGCAGGAAGTTGAAGGCCAGGAGCAACCGCGGGTTCAATGAAAGGCCACCTTGGGAGGTGTTTGGGTGAAAGCTGAGGGCCACGTAGGCGGCCTGCAGCACCCTTAGGCTCTTTGCCCACCATGCCTGCCAGTTGGCTGCGGGGGCCCCCGGGTGGGGTGGGGTGCGGTCCCGGCTTTATGAGGCAGGCTGGACTCCATTGCTGCCATAGCAACGTTTTGTTGCTCCTCAGTTAGGCCTGAGCCTGCGGCTTTCTATCCTGCCTGGATGTGACCAGGAAGGTAGTGGAGCGGATTCTGTTTCCTGTGGGGGTAGGAGTCTCCTGCTTCTCCTGTGACAGGAGAGCTCGGAAGCGTAAACTCTGCGCATCCCAAGCAGGACACAGAACAAAACAGAGATTCGGGGCACTGTCAGGACCGGGGTCGGGGTTCAGAAGGTCTCGTTTGCCAGGCTGTGATAGGAACAAGAAGGTGCGCCCAGGGCGCCCTGTTCCAGGGAGCTTGGCGTGGTGTGGCGTGGCGACATCCTTCCTTTCGACGGCCCCGGCAGGCGGCAGGGACTGCGGTGTCCAAAGCCACACAGGGCCAGTGCGGCAGCCTCTGCTCAGAGCTCCCTCGAATCGGCCATGCTCGTGGTGGGGACGTGGAGGTGACGGTAGCCTTGTGGGAGTAGCGCGGGACCAACACATCTCACCAAATCAGGGACTGACCCTTAGGGATGACCGAACACGAACGTCAGGATCAGAGCTTGGGCGGAGAGGGGACCCAGGCCCCATCAAGTGGGCCCAGAAGGGAGTGGTCTCCTTTCGTCGTCCTGAGTCTGGAGGACCAGTCCTGGCAGTTTGGGAAGGAGCAGACGCGGGCCCAACTCGGATCTGGAGGGGGTGTTAGGTAGGTCGTCTAGGGACTGACATCATCAGGGTCTTGAAAGGCAAGAGAGGGCCATTAGCGGTGGGTGGAGAGGCGGCTCCAGGCCAATGAAATAGCACAGAAAGGGCATGAAGGAGAAACGACTCCAGAAACGCTGTGTGCCTGTGGTGTGTGTGCTTGTGGTGTGTGTGCCTGTGGTGTGGGTGTGTTGCGAGTGTGTGGTGTTTGTGTGTGTGGTATGTCACAAATATTTTCTGTGTGGTGGGTTGCGTGTGCATGTGTGGTGTGTGTGCGTGTGGATGGAGATGTCCGCATGTGTGTCTCGTGCGGCCCTCCCACACATGCCCTGGGTACGTGGTTTTTGAGGCAGCAGATCCCTCACTGCCTCCCGACTCAGGAGGGGAACAGGATGTGAGATGGCCACATGGGGGCCTTGGAAAGCTCCTGCACTTGATAGTTGAGAACCTGTGCGGGGAGAGGCCCCTCAGGGCCACATGCCCCTCACCCCCGCCTCTTCCTCCACGTCGGCCTTGCTGGGAACTCCGAGGGAGGGGGCAGGCTAGGGCACTGGTGTCCGACCTGACCTAAAGGGAGCGTGCCAACCTGGGCTCCCAGTGGGTGCATCATCACGGGGAACTTTGGGATCGATATCTTGCGTGCAGCAGGAAGTTGAGGACCAGGACCCACAGCGGGTTCACTAAAAGGCCACCGTGGGAGGTGTTTCAGTCAAAGCTGAGGGCCACGTTAGTGGCCTGCAGCACCCTTAGGCTGTTTGCCCACCCTGGCTGCCAGTTTGCTGTGGGGGCCCCTGGGTGGGCCGGAGGGCGGCCCCGGCATTATGAGGCAGGCTGGACTCCATTGCTGCCATAGCAACTTTTTGTTGTTCCTCAGTTAGGCCTAAGCCTGTGGCTTTCTATCCTGCCTGGAGTGTGACCAGGAATGTAGTGAGCGGTTTCTCTCTCCCCGGGGGTACATTTCTCCTTCTTCTCCTGTGACCAGAGAACTCGGAAATGTAACCTCTTTGCATCCCAAGCAGGACACAGAACAAAACAGTGATTCGGGGAACTGTCAGGACCGGTGTCGGGGTTCAGAAAGTCACGTATGCCAGGCTGAGATAGGAACAGAGGTGCCCCCAGTGTGCCCTGTTCCAGGGAGCTTGGCGTCGTGTGGCGTGGCAACGTCCATCCTTCCGACAGCCCCGGCAGGCGGCTGGGTCTGCGGTGTCCACAGCCACAGTGGGCAGTGTGGGAGCCTCCGCGCAGAGTTCCCTCGAGTCGGCCATGCTCGTGGTGCAGACGTGGAGGTCACGGTGGCCTTGTGGCTGCAGCGCGGCACCAACACATCTCACCAAAACAGGGACTGAACCCTTAGGGATGAGGGAACACGAACGTCAGGAACCGAGCTTGGGCTGAGTGGGGATCCAGGCCCCACCAAGTGGGCCCAGGAGGGACACCATGGGGCTCCCTTCCCTCAGCCTGAGCTTGGAGGACCAGTCCCAACATTCTGGAAGCAGTAGATGCGGGCCCAGCTCGGAACTGGTGGGGGTGTTAGGGAGTTCGTCTAGGGACTGACACCAGCAAAGGCTTGAAAGGAAAGAGAGGGCCATTAGCGGGAGCTGGAGAGGCAGCTCAGGGCAAGGAAATAGCACAGAAATGTCATGAAGGAGAAAGGAGTCCAGAAACCGTGTGTGACTGTGGTGAGGGTGTGTTGGGCGTGTGTGGAGTATGTGTGTGTGGTATGTCACAAATGTGTTCTGTGCAGTGGGTTGCATGTGCATGTGTGAGCGTCTGGATGGAAGTGTCCACACAGGTGTCTCGTGCCGGCCCCCGCTCCCTCACGTGCCCTGAGCACATGGATTAGGGGGCAGCAGATCCCTCACTGCCCCCTGACTCAGGAGGGGAACAGGATGTGAGATGGCCAAATGGAGGCCTTGGAAAGCTCCTGCACTTGATAGTTGAGATTCTGAGCGGGAAGAGGCCTCTCAGTGCGACATGCCCCTCACACCCGCCTCTTTCTCCACCTCGGCCTTGTTGGGACCTCCGAGGGTGGGGGCAGGCTAGGGCGGTGGTGTCTGACCTGACGGAGCGTGCCAGCCTGGGCTCCCATTGGGTGCATCATCACGGGGAACTTTAGGATCGACATCCTGCATGAAGCAGGAAGTTGAGGGCCAGGACCCTCCGTCGGTTCAATGAAAGGCCACCTTAGGAGGTGTTTCGGACAAAGCTGAGGGCCACATAAGTGGCCTGTAGCACCCTTAGGCTCTTTGCCCACCCTGCCTGCCAGTTGGCTGCGGGGGCCCCCGGATGGGGCGGGGGGCGGCCCCGTCATTATGAGGCAGGCAGGACTCCATTGCTGCCATAGCAACGTTTTGTTGCTCCTCAGTTAGGCCCTAGCCTGCGGCTTTCTATCCTGCCTGGAGTGTGACCAGGAATGTAGTGGAACGGTTTCTGTCTCCCGTGCTGTACGTGTCTCCTTTTTTTCCTGTGACCGGAGAACTCGGAAGCGCAAACTCTGCACATCCCAAGCAGGACACAGAACAAAACAGAGATTCCGGGCACTGTCAGGTCCTGTTTCGGGGTTCAGAAGGTCACGTTTGCCAGGCTGTGATAGGAACAGGGATGGTCTCCCAGGGCTCCCTGTTCCAGGGAGCTTGGCGTCCTGTGGCATGGTGGTTTCCATCATATCGACGGCCCCAGCAGGCGGCAGGGTCTGCGGTGTCCACAGCCACACCAGGCCAGTGCAGCAGCCTCCGCGCAGAGCTCCCTTGAGTCTGCCATGTTCGTGGTGGGGACGTGGAGGTGCCGGTGGCCTTGTGGCAGCAGCGCGGAACCAACACATCTACCCAAAACAGGGACTGAACCCTTAGGGATGACGGAACACGTACGTCAGGAACCGAGCTTGGGCTGAGAGGGGACCCAGGCCCCACCAAGTGGGTCCAAAAGGAAATGGTCTCCCTTCACTCGGCCTGAATCTGGAGGACCGGTCCCGGCAGTTTGGGAAGGAGTAGATGCGGGCCCAGCTCGGATCTGGTGGGGTTGTTAGGGAGGTCGTCTAGGGACTGACACCAGAAGGGTATTGAAAGGCAAGAGAAGGCGTTTAGCGGGGGTGGAGAGGCGCTCAGGGGAAGGAAATAGCACAGAAAGGTCATGAAGGATAAAGGAGTCCAGAAACCCTGTGTGACTGTCGTGTGGGTGTGTTGGGCCTGTGTGGCGTATGTGTGTGTGGTATGTCACAAATGTGTTCTGTGCGGTGGGTTGGGTGTGCATGTGTGGTGTGTGAGCGTCTCTATGTACGTGTCCGCACAGGTGTCTCGTGCCGACCCCCCGCCCCCTCATGTGCCCTGGGCACATGGATTCGAGGGCTGCAGATCCCTCACTGCCCTTCGACTCAGGAGGGGAATAGGATGTGAGATGGCCAGATGGAGGCCTTGGAAAGCTCCTGCACTTGATAGATGAGATCCTGAGCGGGGATAGGCCTCTCAGGGCCACATGCCCCTCACACCCGCCTCTTCCTCCTCCTCGGCCTTTGTGGTACCTCCGAGGGAGGGTGCAGGCTAGGGCAGTGGTTTCCGTCCTGACCAGGAGGGAGGGTGCCAGCCTGGGCTCCCAGTGGGTGCATCATCACGGGGAAATTTTGGATCGACATCTTGCGTGAAACAGGAAGTTGAGGGCCAGGACCAACTGCGGGTTCACTGAAAGTCCACTTTGGGAGGTATTGTGGTCAAAGCTGAGGGCAACGTAGGTGGCCTGCAGCACCCTTAGGCTCTTTACCCACCCTGCCTGCCAGTTGGCTACGGGGGATACTGGGTGGGGCGGGCGGCGACTCAGGCTTTATGAGGCACGCTGGACTCCATTGCTGCTATAGCAACGGTTTTGTTGCTCCTCAGTTAGGCCCAAGCCTGCGGAATTCTATCCTGCCTGGAGTGTGACCAGGAATGTAGTGGAGCGGTGTCTGTCTCCCGTGGTGGTGGGTGTCTCCTTCTTCTCCTGTGACCAGAGAACTCAGAAGCGTAACCTCTGGGCATCCCAAGCAGGACACAGAACAGAACAGTGATTCGGGGCGCTATCAGGACTGGTGACGGGGTTCAGAAGGTCACGTTTGCCAGGCTGTGATAGGAACACGCAGGTGTGCCCACGGCGCCCTGTTCCAGGGAGCTTGGCGTGGTGTGGCATGGCGACGTCCATCCTTCCTACGGCCCCGGCAGGCGGCAGGGACGACTGTGTCCACATCAACACTGGGCCAGTGCGGCAGCCTCCGCGCAGATCTCCCTCGAGTTGGCGATGTTCGTGGTGGGGACGTGAAGGTAACGTTGGCCTTGTGGGAGCGGCGCGGGACCTACACATCTCACCAAAACAGGGACTGAACCCTTAAGGATGACGGAACACGAACGTCAAGAACCGAGCTTGGGCTGAGATGGGACCCAGGCCCCACCAAGTGGGCCCAGGAAGGAGACCATGGGGCTCCGTTCCCTCTGCCTGAGTCTGGAGGACCAGTCCCGGACGTTCGGGAAGGAGTAGACCCGGGCCCAGCTCGGATATGGTGGGAGTGTTAGGAAAGTCGTCTACAGATTGACACCAGCAGGGTCTTCAAAGGCAAGAGAGGGCCATTAGCTGTGTGTGGAGATGCGGCTCCAGGCCAACGAAATAGCACAGAGAGGTTATGAAGGAGAAAGGAGTCCAGAAACCCTGTGTGCCTGTGGTGTGTGTGCTTGTGGTGTGTGTGCCTGTGGTGTGGTTGTGTTGCGAGTGTGTGGTGTATGCGTGTGTGGTATGTCACAAATGTGTTCTGTGTGGTGGGTTGCGTGTGCATGTGTGGTGTAGGAGTGTGTGGATGGACGTGTCCGCACAGGTGTCTCGTGAGGGCCACCCACACGTGTCCTGGGCATGTCGTTTTTGGGGCAGCAGATCCCTCACTGCCCCCCAATTCAGGAGGGGAATAGGATGTGAGATGGCCAAATGGCGGCCTTGGAAACTTCCTGCAGTTTATAGTTGAGACCCTGACCGGGCAGAGGCCCCACATGGCCACATGCATCTCACCCCACCTCTTCCTCCACCTCGTCCTTGGTGGGATATCCGAGGGAGGGGGCAGGCTCAAGGCGTTGGTGTCCGACCTGACCTGGAGGGAGCGTGCCATCCTGGGCTCCCAGTGGGTGCATCATCACGGGGAACTTTAGGATCGTCATCCTGCGTGAAGCAGGAAGTTGAGGGCCAGGACCCTCCGCCAGTTCAATGAAAGGCCACCTTGGGAGGTGTTTCGGTCAAATCTGAGGGCCACGTAAGTGGCCTGCAGCACCCTTAGGCTCTTTGCCCACCCTGCCTGCCAGTTGGCTGCGGGGGCCCCCGGGTGGGGCGGGGGGCGGCCCCGGCATTATGAGGCAGGCTGGACTCCATTGCTGCCATAGCAACTTTTTTTGTTCTTTAGTTAGGCCCAAGCCTTCGGATTTCTATCCTGCCTGGAGTGTGATCAGGAATGTAGTGGAGCAGTTTCTGTCTCCCGTGCGTTACGTGTCTCCTTCTTCTTCTGTGACCGGAGAACTCGGAAGCGTAACCTCTGGGCATCCCAAGCAAGACACAGAACAAAACAGAGATTCCGGGCACTGTCAGGTCCGGTTTCGGGGTTCAGAAGGTCATGTTTGCCAGGCTATGATAGAAACAGGGAGGTGCGACCAGGACGCCCTGTTCCAGGGAGCTTGGCGTCGTGTGGCGTGGCGGCTTCCATCATTCCGACTGCCCTGGCAGGCGGCAGGGTTTGCGGTGTCCACAGCCACATCGGGCCAGTGCAGCAGCCTTCGCGCTGAGCTCCCTCAGTTGGACATGCTTTTGGTGGGGACGTGGAGGTGACGGTGGCCTTGTGAGAGCAGCGCGGTACCAACACATCTCACCAAAACAGGGACTGAACCCCTAGGGATAACTGAACACGAACGTCAGGAACAGAGCTTGGGCTGAGTGGGGAGCCAGGTCCCACCAAGTAGGCCCAGGAAGGAGACCATGGGGCTCCCTTCCCGCTGCCTGGGTCTTGAGGTCAAGTCCCTCAGATCTGGTGGGGGGCGTTAGGGAGGTACTCTAGAGACTGACACCAGAAGGGTCTTGAAAGGCAAGAGAGGGCCATTAACGGTGGGTGGAGAGGCGGCTCCAGGCCAACGAAATAGCACAGAAAAACATGAAGGAGAAGGTATCCAGAAACCGTGTGTGCCTGTGGTGTGTGTGCTTGTGGTGTGTGTGCCTTTGGTGTGGTTGTGTTGCGAGTGTGTGGTGTATGTGTGTGGCATGTCACAAATGTGTTCTGTGTGGTGGGTTGCGTGTGCATGTGTGGTGTGTGAGCGTGTGGATGGAGATGTCCGCACGTTTGTCTCGTGCGGGCCACCCATACGAGCCCAGGGCACGTGGTTTTTGGGGCAGTAGATCCCACACTGCCCCCCGAATCAGGAGGGAAACAGGATATGAGATGGCCAAATGGGGGCCTTTGAAAGTTCCTGCACTTGGTAGTTGAGAACCTGAGCAGGGAGAGGATCCTCAGGGCCACATGCCTCTCACCCCCGTCTCTTCCTCCATTTCGGCCTTGGTGGGATCTCCGAGGGAGGGGGCAGGCTCAGGGCGTTGGTGTCCGACCTGACCTGGAGGGAGCGTGCCAGCCTGGGTTCCCAGTGGGTGCATCATCATGGGGAACTTTGGGATCGACATCCTGCGTGAAGCAGGAAGTTGTGGGACATGACCCACCGCGGGTTCACTAAAGGCCACCTTGGGAGGTATTTCGGTCAAAGCTGAGGGCCACGTAGGTGGCCTGCAGCACCTGTAGGCTCTTTGCCCACGTGCCTGCTAGTTGGCTGCATGGGCCCCCGGGTGGGGCGGTGTGCGGTCCCGGCTTTATGAGGCAGGCTGGACTCCATTGCTGCCATAGCAACGTTTTGTTGGTCCTCAGTTAGGCCCGAGCCTGCGGCTTTCTATCCTGCCTGGACAGTGACCAGGAAGGTAGTGGAGCGGTTTCTGTCTCCTGTGGAGGTAGGTGTCTCCTGCTTCTCCTGTGACCGGAGAGCTCGGAAGCGTAATCTGTGCGCATCGCAGGCAGGACACAGAACAAAACAGAGATTCGGGGCACTGTCAGGACCAGTGTCGGGGTTCAGATGGTCATGTTTGCCAGCTGTGATAGGAACAAGAAGGTGCGCACAGGGCGCCCTGTGTCAGGGAGCTTGGCGTGGTGTGGCGTGGCTACGTCCTTCCTTCCGCTGATCCCGGCAAGCGGCAGTGACGGCGGTGTCCACAGCCACACCGGACCAGTGCGGCAGCCTCCGTGCAGAGCTCCCTCGAGTCGGCCATGTTCGTGGTGTGGACGTGGAGATGACGGTGGCGTTGTGGGAGCAGCTCGGGACCAACACATCTCACCAAAACAGGGACTGAACCCTTAGGGATGACGGAACACGAACGTCAGGAACCGAGCTTGGGCTGAGAGGGGACCCAGGCCCCACCAAGTGGACCCAGAAGGGAATGGTCTCCCTTCCCTCGGCCAGAGTCTGGAGGACCAGTCCTGGCAGTTTGGGAAGGAGTAGACGCGGGCCAAGCTCGGATCTGTTGCGGGTTTTTGGGAGGTCGTCTAGAGACTGACACCAGCAGGGTCTGGAAAGGCAACAGAGGGTCATTAGCAGTGCGTGGAGAGGCGGCTCCAGGGCAATGAAAACGCACAGAAAGGGTATGAAGAAGAAAGGATTCCAGAAAATCTGTGTGCCTGTGGTGTTTGTGCTTATGGTGTGTGTGCCAAGGTGTGGGTATGTTGCGCGTGTGTGGTGTTTGTGTGTGTGGTATGTCACAAATCTGTTCTGTGTGGTGGGTTGCGTGTGCACGTGTGGTGTGTGAGCATGTGGAGGGCCGTGTCCACACAGGTGTCTCGTTCGGGCCCCCAACACGTGCCCTGGGCACTTGGTTTTTGGGGCAGTAGATCCCTCACTACTCCCAGACTCAGGAGGGGAACAGGATGTGACATGGCCAAATGGGGGCCTTGCAAAGCTACTGCACTTTATAGTTGAGACCCTGAGCGGGGAGTGGTCCATCATGCCCCTCTCCCTCGCCTCTTCCACCACCTCGGCCTTGGTGGGACCTACAAGGGAGGGGGCAGTCTCATTTCAGTGGTGTCCGACCTGACCTGGAGCGAGCTTGCCAGCCTGGGCTCCCAGGGGTGAATCATCACGGGGAACTTTAGGATCGTCATCCTGCG
Source organism: Paguma larvata (assembly GCA_030068075.1). NCBI lineage: Eukaryota > Metazoa > Chordata > Mammalia > Carnivora > Viverridae > Paguma > Paguma larvata. The sequence goes on from JAINVK010001277.1 coordinate 27,332, forward strand.
TGAAGCAGGAATTTGAGGGCCAGGACCCATCGCATGTTCAATGAAAGACCCCGTTGTGAGGTGTTGTGGTCAAAGCTGAGGATCACGTAAGAGGCTGAAGCACCCCTAGGCTCTTTTCCCACCATGACCACCAGTTGGCTGCGGGGGCCTCCGGGTAGAGGGGGGCGGCCCCGGATTTTGAGGCACGCTGGACTCCATTGCTGCCATAGCAACGGGTTTTGTTGCTCCTCAGTTAGGCCCAACCCTGCGGCTTTATATCCTTCCTGGAGTGTTACCAGGAAGGTAGTGGAGCGGTTTCTGTCTCACATGGAAGTAGGTGTCTCCTGCTTCTCCAGTGACCGGAGAGCTCGGAGCGTAACCTCTCCCCATCCCAAGCAGGACACATATCAAAACAGTGATTCGGGGCGCTGTCAGGACCGGTGTCGGGATTCAGAAAGTCACGTTTGCCAGGCTGTGATAGGAACACGCAGGTGTGCCCAGGGCGCCCTGTTACAGGGAGCTTGGCGTGGTGTGACGTGGCGGCATCCATCCTTCCAACGGCCCTGGCAGGCGGCAGTGTCAGCGGTGTCCACAGCCACACCGGGCCAGTGCGGCAGCCACCGCCCAGATCTCCCTCGAGTTGGCCATGTTCGTGGTGGGGACGTGGAGGTGCCGGTGGCCTTGTGGGAGTAGCGCGGAACAAACACATCTCACCAAAACAGGGACTGAACCATTAGGGATGAGGGAACACGAACGTCAGGAACCGAGCTTGGGCTGAGAGGGGACCCAGGCCCCAAAAAGTGGGCCCAGAAGGAAGTGGTCTCCCTTCCCTCGGCCTGAGTCTTGAGGACCAGTCCTGGCAGTTTGGGAAGGAGTAGTCGCGGACCCAGCTTGGATCTGGTGTGGGTGTTAGGAAGGTCGTTTAGACACTGACACCACCAGGGTCTTGAAAGTCAAGAGAGGGCCATTAGCAGTGGGTGGAGAGGCGGCTCCAGGCCAACGAAATAGCACAGAAAGGTATTGAAGGAGAAAGGCGTCCAGAAACCCTGTGTGCCTGTGGTGTGTGTGCTTGTGGTGTGTGTGCCTGTGGTGTGGTTGTGTTGCGAGTATGTGGTGTATGTGTGTGTGGCATGTCACAAATGTGTTCTGTGTGGTGGGTTGCGTGTGCATGTGTGGTGTGTGAGCGTGTGGATGGACGTGTCCGCACAGGTGTCTCGTGCCGGACCCGGGCCCCTCCGTGCCCTGCGGCATGGATTCGGGGGCAGCAGATCCATCACTGACCCCCGACTCAGGAGGGGACCTGGAAGTGAGATGGCCAAATGGAGGCCTTGGAAAGCTCCTGCACTTGATAGTTGAGATCCTGAGCGGGGAGAGGCCTATCAGGACCACATGAACCTCACCCCTGACTCTTCCTCCACCTTGGCCTTGGTGGGACCTCAAAGGGAGGGGGCAGGCTAGGGCACTGGTGTCTGACCTGACCTGGAGAGAGCGTGCCAGCCTGGGCTCCCAGTGGGTGCATCATCATGGGGAACTTTGGGATCGACATCCTTCGTGGAGGAGGAAGTTGAGGGCCAGGACCCTCCGCCGGTTCAATGAAAGGCCACCTTGGTAGGTATTGTGGTCAAAGCTGAGGGCCACGTAGGTGGCCTGCAGCACCTTTAGGCTCTTTGCCCACCCTGCCTGCCAGTTGGATGCGTGGGCCCCTGGGTGGGGTGCGGTGCGGCTCCTGCTTTATGAGGCAGGCTGGACTCCATTGCTTCCATAGCAACGTTTTGTTGCTCCTCAGTTAGGCCCAAGCCTGCGGCTTTCTATCCTGCCTGGAGTGTGACCAGGAATATAGTGGAACGTTTTCTGTCTCCCGTGGGATACGTGTCTTCTTCTCCTGTGACTGGAGAACTCGGAAGTGTGACCTCTGCGCATCTCAAGCAGGACACAGAACAAAACAGAGTTTCGGGCCACTGTCAGGACCGGTGTCGGGGTTCAGAAGGTCACGGTTGCCAGGCTGTGATAGGAACAGGGATGTGCGTCCAGGACGCCCTGTTCCAGGGAGTTCGGTGTCGTGTGGCGTGGCGGCTTCCATCATTCCGACGACCCCCGCAGGCGGCAGGGTCTGCGGTGTCCACAGCGACGCCGGGCCAGTGTGGCAGTCTCATCGCAGAGCTCCCTCGAGTCGGCCATGCTCGGGGTGGGGACGTAGAGGTGACGTTGGCCTTGTGGGACCAGCGCGGGACCAACACATCTCACCAAAAGAGGGACTGAACCCTTAGGGATGACGGAACACGAACTCAGGTGTCTCCTAGGTGTCTCCTGCTTCTCCGTTGACCGGAGAGCTCGGAAGCGTAACCTCTTCGCATCCCAAGCAAGACACAAAACAAAACAGTGATTCGGGGCGCTGTCATGACCGTTGTTGGGGTTCAGAATAGTCACGTTTCCCAGACTGTGATAGGAACAGGCAGTTGCGCCCAGGGCGCCCTGTTCCAGGGAACTTGGCGTCGTGTGTCGTGCCAGCTTTCATCATACCGACGGCCCCGGCAGGCAGCAGGGTCGGCGGTGTCCACAGCCACACAGGGCCTCTGAGGCAGACTCCGCGCAGAGCTCCCTCGTGTCGGCCATGTTCGTGGTGGGACGAGGAGATGACGGTGGCCTTGTGTGCGGAGCGCGGGACCAACACATCTCACCAAAACAGAGAATGAACCCTTAGGGTTGACGAAACACGAACGTCAGGAACCGAGCTTGGGCTGAGAGGGGACCCAGGCCCCACCAAGTGGGCCCTGGAAGGAGACCATGGGGCTCCCTTCCCTCTGCCTGAATCTTGAGGACCAGTCCCGGCAGTTTGGGAAGGAGTAGACGTGGGGACAGCTCGGATCTGGTGGGTTGTTAGGGAGGTCGTCAAGAGACTGACACCAGCAGGGTCTTGAAAGGCAAGCCAGGGCCATTAGCGGTGGGTTGAGAGGCACTCCAGGCCAACGAAATAGCACAGAGGTCATGAAGGAGAAAGAAGTCCAGAAACCCTGTGGGCCTGTGGTGTGTGTGCTTGTGGTGTGTGCCTGTGGTGTGGGTGTGTTGTGCGTGTGTGGTGTATGTGTGTGTGGTATGTCACAAATGTGTTCTGTGTGGTGGGTTGCGTGTGCATGTGTGATGTGTGAGCGTGTGGAAGTAGGTGTCCGCACAGGTGTCTCATGTGGGCCACCCACACGTGCAATGGGCACGTGTTTTTTGGGGCAGCAAATCCCTCACTGCTCCCCGACTCAGGAGGGGAACAGGATGTAAGATGGCCAAATGGTGGCCTTGGAAATCTCCTGCACTTGAGAGTTGGGAACCTGATCGGGGACAGACCCATCAGGGCCACATGCCCCTCTCCCTCTCCTCTTCCTCCACCTCGGCCTTGGTGGGACCTCCGAGGGTGGGGGCCGGCTCAGGGCGATGGTGTCCAACCTGACCTGGAGGGAGCGTGCCAGCCTGGGCTCCCAGGGGTGTATCATCACGGGGAACTTTAGGATCGACATCCTGCGTGAAGCAGGAATTTGACGGCAAGGAACCACCCCGGGTTCAATGAAAGGCCACCTTGGGAGGTGTTTGGGTCAAAGCTGAGGACCACGTTAGTGGCCTGCAGTACCCCTAGGCTCTTTGGACACCGTGCCCGCCAGTCGACTACAAGGGCCTCCGGGTGGAGGGAGGCTGCCCCGGCTTTTGAGGAACGCTGGGCTCCATTGCTGCCACAGTAATGGGTTTTGTTGCTCCTCAGTCAGGTCCGAGCCTGGGGCTTTCTATCCTGCCTGGAGTGTGACCAGGAAGGTAGTGGAGCGGTTACTGTCTCCCGTGGAGTTAGGTGTCTCCTGCTTCTCCTGTGACAGAGAACTCTGAAGCGTAACCTCTGTGCATCCCAAGCAGGACACAGCACAAAACATTGTTTCGGGGCGCTGTCAGGACCGGAGTTGGGGTTCAGAAGTTCACGTTTCCAGGCTGTGATAGGAACAAGCATGTGCGCCCAGGGCGCCCTGTTCAAGGGAGCTTGGCGTCATGTGGGACGGCGACGTCCATCCTTCCGACGGCCCCGGCAGGCGGCAGAATAGGCGGTGTCCACAGCCACACTGGCCCAGTGCGGCAGCCTCCCCGCAGAGCTCCCTCGAGTTGGCAATGCTCGTGGTGGGGACTTGGAGTTGACGTTGGCCTTGTGGGAGGAGCGCGGGATCAACGTATCTCACCAAAACAGGGACTGAACCCTTAGGGATGACAGAACACGAACGTCAGGAACCGAGCTTGGGCTGAGAGGGGCCCCAGGCCCCACCAAGTGGGCCGAGGAGGGAGACCATGCGGCTCCCTTCCCTCGACCTGAGTCTGGAGGACCATTCCCGACAGTTTAGGAAGGTGTAGATCCGTGCCCAAATAGGATCTGGTGGGGGTGTTAGGGTGGTCGTCTAGGGACTGACACCAGCAGGGGCTTGGAAGGCAAGATAGGGCCATTATCGGGGCTGGAGAGGCGGCTCAGGGGAAGGAAATAGCACAGAAATGTCATGAAGGAGAAAGGAGTCCAGAGACCCTGTGTGCCTGTGGTGTGGGTTAGTTGGGCGTGTGTGGTATATGTGTGAGTGGTATGTCAGAAATGTGTGCTGTGCGGTGGGTTGCGTGTGCATGTGTGGTGTGTGAGCGTCTGGATGAACTTGTCTGCACAGGTGTCTCGTGCCGGCCACCGGCCCACTCACGTGCCCTGGGCACATGGATTCGGGGGCAGCAGATCCCTCACTGAGTCCCCGACTCAGGAGGGGAACAGGATGTGAGATGGCCAAATGTAGGCCATGGAAAGCTCATGCACTTCATAGTTGTGATCCTGAGCGGGGAGATGACTCTCAGGGCCACATGCCCCTCACACCGGCGTCTTCCTCCACCTCGGCCTTGGTGGGACCTCCGAGGGCGGGGGCAGGCTAGGGCGGTGTTGTCCGACCTGACCTAGTGGGAGCGTGCCAGCCTGGACTCCCAGTGGGTGCATATCACGGCGAACTTTGGGACCGACATCCTTCGTGAAGCTGGAAGTTGAGGGGCAGGACCCACCGCGGGTTCGCTGAAAATCCACCTTGGTAGGTATTTTGGTCAAAGCTGAGGGCCACGTAGGTGGACTGTAGCACCCTTAGGCTCTTTGCCCACCCTGCCCGCCAGTTGGCTGCGGGGGCCCCCAGGTGGAGGATGGGGGCCCAGGCTTTATGAGGCACGGTGGACTCCATTGCTGCCATAGAAATGGGTTTTGTTGCTCCTCAGTTAGGCCCAAGCCTGCGGCTTTCTATCCTGCCTGGGGTGTGAACAGGAAGGTAGTGGAGCGGTTTCTGTCTCCCGTGGTGGTAGGTGTCTACTGCTTCCCGTGTGACTGGAGTGCTCGGAAACATAAAAACTGCGCATCCCAAGCAGGATACAGAACTAAACAGAGATTCGGGGCGCTGTCAGGACCGGTGTCGGGGTTCAGAAGGTCATGTTTGCCAGGATGTGATAGGAACAAGCAGGTGCGCTCGGGGCGCCCTGTTCCAGGGAGCTTGGCGAGGTGTGGCGTGGCGACGTCCATCCTTCCGACGGCCCCGGCAGGTGGCAGTGAGGGCGGTGTCCACATCAACACCGGGCAGTGTGGCAGCCTCTGCGTAGAGCTCCCTCGAGTCGGCCATGCTCGTGTTGGGGACGTGGAGGTGACGTTGGCCTTGTTGGAGCAGCGCGGCACCAACACATCTCACCAAAATAGGGATTGAACCCTTAGGGATGATGGAACACGAAAGTCAGGGACTGAGCTTTGGCTGAGAGGGGACCCAGGCCCCACCAAGTGGGCCCAGGAAGGAGACCATGGGGCTCCCTTCTCTCTGCCTGAGTCTTGAGGACCAGTCCCGGCAGTTTGGGAAGGCGTAGACACGGGCTCAGCACGGATCTGGTGGGGGTGTTAGGGAGGTCGTCTAGAGACTGACACCACCAGGGTCTTGAAAGACAAGAGAGGGCCATTAGCAGTGGGTGGAGAACCGGCTCCAGGCCAAGAAAATAGCACAGAAAGGTCATGAAGGAGAAAGGAGTTCAGAAACCCTATGTGCCTGTGGTGTGTGTGCTTGTGGTGTGTGTGCCTGTGGTGTGGGTGTGTTGCGCGTGTTTGGTGTATGTGTGTCTGGTATGTCACAAATGTGTTCTGTGTGGTGGGTTGCGTGTGCATGTGTCGTGTGTGAGAGTGTGGATTGACGTGTCCGCACTGGTGTCTCCTGTTAGCCACCCACACGTGCCCTGTGCACGTGGGATTTGGGGCAGCAGATCCCTCAATGCTCCCGGACTCAGGAGGGGAACAGAATGTGAGATGGCCAAATGTAGGCCTTGGAAAGCTCCTGCACTTGATCGTTGAGACCCTGAGAGGGGAGAGGCCCATCAGGGCCACATGCCCCTCTTCCTCTCCTCTTCCTCCACCTCGGCCTGGGTGGGACCTCCGAGGGAGTGGACAGGCACATTGCGGTGGTGTCCGACCTGACCTGGAGGGTGGGTACCAGCCTGGGCTCCCAGTGGGTGCATCATCATGGGGAACTTTAGGATCGACATCCTGCGTGAAGCGGGAAGTTGAGGGTCAGGACCCACTGTTATATCCAGAATACGGTGACCCCAAGAACCACCAGGGAGCCGAGTCCGATGCAAGAACAAAGAGCCTTTAAGAGCTAGCTCGAGCTCAATCTCCTACCGCACCGAAGCAGCCGTGGGTCGAGAGAGAGAGAGAGTTTTCCAAGGTGCAAGAGTTTTAAAGGAGTAGTGGGAAGGGTGATGGTCGTGGCCCTAGCCGATTGGCTGAGGTCAGGGTCCTGTTCCCTTCCAAGGCGGGAAACAGGTGTCCCTAGCTTTCAAGGCTGGAAACAGGTGTCTCTATTTGGTTTGAGACGGGTGCTCTAGGGATTGGTCCCAGCTGGTCTGGTGAGAAGTGGAATCTGATTAATTGGTTCGGGCTGGTCTATTGAGGGGTGGATCCTAATTGATTTGGTCGAGTCTTTTGGAATCCCGAGTTGCCCTAACATTCCCCCCTTGTCTTGTGACTTATGGACCCAATCATGCGTCCAGCGGCTTTTCTATCTTGCCCTCTTCTATTACCAGGGATCTGCATTGAGCACGGAGGACCATCAATTAGATGGCCTCCACGTGATCCCTGACAAACTGGACCAGCCTATTGTAGATACAGGGCCTGAGGATTAGTAACAAAAGTAGGATGACGAGGGGTCTGGTAAGGGACAAGACGAGGGTAGTGAACTAGGGAGACTATTAGAATGTTTCGGGGGTGTAAGTATTCTTGACAGACACCAGCAGTGACAAGCAGGGCTAACAGAGTTACCAACATCAGGGGGGTCGAATGTGCCGTAACCTGAGCTTGAACAAGTCGCATTGGTCTTGATTGACGATCCATCGAGTAACAAAGTCCTTTCAGACAGTGGAGAGGTGAGTGTGATGGACCCAGGTTGCCACGGCGTCTACTTTGAAAGCAGTGAGCGTTGTCAGCACCACGATGTAGGGTCCCTTTCAGCACGGCACAAGGGTCTCTCTGCAGGACCTTTTGATGTAGACTCAGTCTCCTGGCTTGTACTAAGGAGGTGTCCGGGTTGGCCAGAGACAACAGGTAAGTTCCGCGAAACGAAAGGAGTTTTGGCCGCTGCTTGGGAATATTCCTTCAAGTCTCTATCCTGAGGTAGGCTAGCCAGAGTTAATTGACTCCAATCATCATAGTGAAGCTAACAAGAAGTTATCTAGCCTCAATTTCTTACCACAGTCCTGACTCAAAACCCACAGCAATAATCACATTCCTGAGGGTCTGGCATCAGTCTAAATAGATCAAAATACATTCTAAACACTTTAGAGATTTTATTTCCATGATCTCAAGTATGGCAGCATATGCTGGTTGAATAGGGGAAGACGCTCTGGAGCCACTCTTATTTTTCTATGGCCCGTCTTTTTCAGATTAGGATAAATCTCTAATCAACATAGAGGCCCATTGAGCCTATAGCCAGGTGTCCTGGTGACTCTTTCCTGACCGTTGCCTGTCTTAGGTCGCCCCCCACTGTGAGGAGACTTACCCGTCATTGGCTTACTGGCCCTCCTTCAGAGTCAGACCAGCCATTATGTTCTTGTATTACAACCTGGCATTTGCTTCAGGCACCCCCATCCACCGATGAGGGTCCCAGTCTAGGGCCCTGCCTTAGGGGCCTGAGTCTTTTCCTTAGATAGTATTACCAGGGCCCGTATCTCTGGTCTCTAACATCTTCTCCTTTTTCTGTTGAAATAGATTTTATGCTGCCCCTTAAAATTCTAAAGATAACAATATTAGAATGGAAACTCCAATATTGATCATCATGGAAACAAAAAGTGAACAAAGTTAGAAAGATTATTATCCAGACTCCCAGTATTATACTCTTTCTCAGGAAAGTTTAGTCTTACTAAAAATGCAAAGGAGTAACAAACCTCTTTTTAGGTCACAGGAGAGCATCACTGATCTCCTTGAGAACTTGTACTAATGCAATTAGATAAAACACAATCGGAATAAAATATGTAAGACTAAAGTACAAAAGAACATGAGGCCTGGACACAAGCTAAAACAGTGAAAACGTAGCAAGGGTCAAGGAAATCACTTGACTCTCAACAAGAGCAGTCGCCTTATCTGTCAGATTCTCCATTTTGTCCCCAAGTAGGAAGAGTAGCGCTCTGGTTGGAGTGAGTACTGCTTCCACATCGTTAAGGCCGATTGTTATACAAAGAGCATACTCAGGGTCCTGGAGAGTATTATCCTCCATCTCTCGTAGGTAGAGGGCCGTGGAGGCGTCGGAGTGATGTTCTAAAAAAGCGTCTCTACATCTCCCTTTGGGTCATCCTTTAAGGAACCGGAGGAGATGGCAGTGGCTTGGGGAGGCTGGACATAGGGCCGTACCAATTTATCAGAAATCCACAGAAGGGAGTCCATGTCTGCGGCGGACCAGCCGTCGCTGAATCGAACGGTTCCTGATCGGGGGGCGAGGATGAACTGATACACAAGGCACAGTTGTTAAGGGAGGGCTGGTGCTCCCAAGCGTCACCAGCAACGAGTTTATTTTCACTTGAGTATTTATCCACATTCTGAGGATAGTGTACGTACAAGACATGTCTCCTTCCACAAGTTCTCATCAGGCAATCTGTATTTTGCTATATTAAACTTTGCAAAGGCATTCTGAACCTCCCCACACGACCTGGCTGCGGTCCGACTCAAGGACAAAGGCTGCGCTCAAAGCCTTCGGTTCCCAAAACACCGCTCAAGGTGTCTGACTCTCAACATGGTTCAAAGCCTCCGGCTCCCAAAACACAGCTCAAGGCCACTGGCTCTCAACATCTCCCCCTCTTTTTATTTTTTAGGCAATTAAGCGTTCCGTCTCCCTGAGACGGCTAGGTGACAGTGCCTGTCTTAGGTGTCCCTGAGCGATCTCCTTAACTTACCCGTCATTGGTACCTGCACTCCGTCGTGCAGGCCCTGTCTTATGTTGTTAAGGATTTCTCAGAGTACTTACCCGTCACTGGCTACTCTGTCCTTTTATGCTTGTTGCACGGGGGGATGAGTCTTTTGACTCAGCATGTGTAGCTCGGAAGCAACATTTAAAATTGTATTTTTTTTCCAAGCGGAGGAGGAGCGGCAGCACGATTAAAATTATCGATATCCCCAAGAGTGCGGAACCCAGTGAGAGCAAGAAATGAGGCAGTCCGCCCCAGTCCCCTAAGGGAGAAAAAAGACGCCTGAGGTTGTCCAGAATGTCATCTGCAACCTGAGCGGGATTAAACTGTAGTGAAGGAGCAGAACTTAAGTCTAAGATTTTTTTATGCAACATAAACATATCTTTGGTTTTATTCGCATTAACCCATAAGCCCAGCAATTGTTTTTTAACATGATCCCAAGGAATTTTACTACTATTATAAGTAACATTAGTAACACAAATATCCCAATAGGCTGCATGGCATCGTAAGTGCTGTCTGATTTTTAGACCTTGCACCTCTTTTCCAAGGTACAATATCATATCATACAGTGCATTCACCTTTTGTTCCAGTTTATGATCTACGCTTTTTGAGTCTGTACGGTTTTACTGACATTGTGCGCAAGCTGATTTACATAGGCTGCCGTTTGTATTTGCTGAGAGAGTGCCACAGCAGCTGTAGTGGTGGAAGCAATTAAAGCAGTAAGGGCAACAATTCCTGTGATCATCAGTCCCACAGCCCGCTTGGGCCTAGACAAAGCATTGTTTAACTCTTCCAGTACTTGCATACCTCGTTCATCAAACCAGGGCCCCGGGTGATATACTGGTAAAAGTACAAAAGGAGGTTGTCTGAGTAACAACACCTTTGTTCTATTGGATACAATAGAGATACAATTAGTGAGGATACAGTTATTACAAGAAACATTGAAGGTAGTGCTATTGGGTGATAGAGCTATTGACACATTGCTTACCAATAATGCATAAGGATGGGTAACACAAGCAGATCCATTCACAATATCTCAACCTGACTCATTTTTTCTCCCATAGTCTCTTGAATCCACTACTTTAATAGGCTGCATAGCCGCTCCTATTTTCCACCAGTTCGTCTGGGGGAACCCCGTATCAGAATACATGAGTCCAACAGAATTTCCACTAGCACATTTAGGGTCGTTCGGAGAGAGGCCTACTGGAATGTTGCGGCAGTCGAGTGGTGACCAATCTAAGAGATGACGCTCCATACCGGGCACGGGAACAAGACTAGAAGAATTGTCTTTACACTTAGTCTAGCGAATTTGTCTGGACGCATTTAGGGGCGCAAAACGACATGTGGCGTATTCAGATGGGGGGTTACTTGCATTTCTGGTACCGGAGAAGTTGAACGATGTGAATTTTATGGAACGCTGATTAGCTGTCGTCACCTCAACTGTAGTTACTGTCAGACACCCAGGTTGCTTCACAGAGGAGCAGTTAGTTTGAAAAAGAGGACAGCACAACAGAAGGCACATAGGGATTCCTTGTCCCATACCAGTATAGTTTATTGTCTGTTGGCTAGCATTGTCCACAGACGCCACAGATCTCCTAAAGTATCCGAGTCATTGGAGTAAATCTGGACTTGTGGTGAATTCCAATCTACCGGATGCAACACAGGGGGGTCAGGAACCTAGGCCCAGTACGTCCGGTTCTGGCTGCACGTCGGGGTCAGGCTCCCCAGCAGGATCTGTAGGAGTAGTATGTCTCACCAAACTTTCTGGCAACCACCGAGGCCCGGGTGCGTCCTGGGGAAATACACAAACATGCCCTCGTCCCCAGATGAGGACTGGATCTGGCCCGTGCCAGGTGCTGGTCAGTGGGTCTTTCCACTTCACCTGAGCATAGGTGTTTTAGTGGAACAATGCCAGAATCTCTCAGCGGCGCTCTTCCCCTGAGCATCCAAAGTCAAAAAATTTAAAATAAAGAGTGCATGGTTTAGGTAGTTCTGTGGAGCAAGAGGGTATAGCTCCCCCTTTTTTATTTTGAAAAGATAGGCTTTGATTGTGCTATGGGCACGTTTAACGATGTCTTGTCCTTGAGGATTATAGGGAATTTTTGTGATATGCTCTATTTGAAATTGTTTACAAAACTTTTTAAATTTTTGACTCATGTAACCTGATTTGTGGTCGGTGTTTAACTGTTTAGGGATTTTCATTGTGGCAAACACTGTTAAGCAATGTTTAATAACCTGATGTGTGGCCTCTCCCGTTTGGGCCGTGGCCATGAGAAATTTAGAAAAAGTATCAATACTAACATGAACATATTTTAATTTACCGAACTTATTGATATGTGTCACATTTATTTGTCAGAGGTCTCTAGGTCGGATGCCTCGTGGATTAACTCTTAAATAAGGGACAGGCGCAAGTTGAGGGCATGAAGAGCATTGTTTTACAATTTGTCGGGCTGCCTCCCGTGGAATATTAAATTGTAGGCGCAGGCTGTGACTATTTTGGCGATGTAAGCTATGGGCAATTTGTGTCTTTTTAACCTGCGTCAAGCCTATTATTTGGGTAGTTACATTGGCTTGAGCATTTTCAAGTGATAGGGGACCAGGCAATCTGGAATGTGCCGAAGATGCCTTATATAGCATTCTTTAGTTTGGTTATGAATAGCCTTTTGTATTTTAAGGAACATGTGTTGAATGGTCGAGTTAATTGTATTTATGAATGACACAGTTTTTAAGTGCCGAAGAGCCTGTACGACATAATGACTATTAGAAAACAAGTTAAAGCGGACTTTAGAGAAGTCTTGAAATACCAATAATGTAGTTTTAAGCTCTACGACCTGTGCAGAAGCGAGAGGTGTATGGACCCTTTTAATTTTTTTTTTACACACATAGACTGTTGTACCATTGTTAGATCCATCAGTGAACACATTAACTGTTCTAAACAGTGGCAGTTGATTAACCACGACAGGGAATACAACTTTATGTCTCATTGCAAACTGTAAGAGCTTACTTTTTGGGTAATGGTTGTCTACGGTTTTAACAAAATGTGTCAGTGCAATAGGAAAACTATCCGATAAGGTCATAAGTCTCTGAATTTGATTTTTGGTGAAAGGAATCCCAATATAATTTGGATCTTTACTAAAGTACCTGTGAGCTTCCCAGAGGCACTCTTGAATGAGGCTAGCTACAAATTTATAGTACAGGGGTAAGAGTTTTTTGTGTCGATACAGGAAGATGTATCTATCTTAAGGGCCCCCCTTGCCAAAGTACTGTAGTTGGAGTATGTTTGGTGGCTAGAATGTATGTTTTTACAGGTTTATTATAATCTATGTAAGTAACATGTTGTTTTGTATAACTTTTTTTACCCGGGCCAAGGCTTCCCGAGCCTGTGTTATTAATTCTCTAGGAGAGGTGGGATCACTATCCCCTTTTAGAATATTAAACAGCGGTTTTAACTCTCCAGTGGGCTATCCTAGAGTGGGGCGAATCTAATTGATATCTTGTAACAGTTTTTGAAAATCATTGAGTGTTTTTAAATGATTTTTTTTTTACTTTTATCTTTTGAGGCTGTATTACAGTATTTCTGAGTCTATATCCCAGATAGGAAAAAGGTGGACTTTTCTGCAACTTTTTAGGGGCAATAACTAACTCTGAGGCTTGTAAGTTTTTTTTTAACTCAGCATAGCAAGCAAGGAGCTCTCCTTTATGGAAATGAACCAATAAGATATTATTTATATAGTGAATTATATACACCTTTGGATGCTTATATCTGGTTTTATGTATAGCCTCACTCACAAATTTTTGGCATAGCGTTGGTCTGTTAGCCATGTCTTGAGGTAATACGAGCCAATGATACCTCTTTATGGGTTTTTGAAAATTTGTGTTAGGAACACTGAAAGTAAACCGCTTGTAATCTGGGGGACTTAAAGGTATTGTATAAAAGCAATCTTTAAGATCAAATACTATTTTAAAAGTATTTTTTGGAATGCGGAAGGATGGGGAAGACCAGGCTGGAGTGTTCCCATGAGCTCTATAGTTTTATTGACTTTTTTAAGGTCTTGTAATAATCTCTACTTTTTGGACTTTTTTTTGATTACAAATATTGGAGAATTCCACGGGGATGTGGATTCTTGAATATGTCTCTTATCAAGCTGCTCCTGTACTAGCGCTTGTGTAGCCTCAATTTTTTTTCTCGTTAGGGGCCATTGATCTATCTACACCGGCATATCACTCTTTCAAGTGATGGTTTTAGCAGTTTTTTTGTGGAGCACAGGCAAGCTCAAGGCCCCGTGGGAAAATATCCCAATCCTGTTTTATCTCTTTGTTCCCTAGGGTTAATAGGATGTATTCTTTTTTGGCCTTTTGTTCCCAAACCTTGTTGGGGTAGTAAACCTTGATCAAACATTTGTTGAGGTGACCTGGGGACTAGGACTATATATATACTTTTATGTTACTCATAACATCTTGTCTCCAGAGATTAACAGGAAATTTGGACATAACATATGGCTGAAAAGTACCTCTATGTCTCTCCTCATCCTCCCAGGCTAGGAGGTCACTGTTTTGATCGGGAGAATGTGATTGTCCTATACCTTGTAATTTTGTGGCTGTTTTTTGCACTGGCCACTCAGAAGGCCAGTGTTGGACGGCTATGTAGGAAACATCTGTACATGTGTCCAAGATTCTTTAAACCATTTTTTATTAATTTGTAGTTTTAAGATTGGTCTATTCTTTTTGATCTCTTGTATCCAATATGCATTTGACGATCCGAATCTTTTATTTTTTTTCTTTTGCTCTGTGAGCATTTGTCCCGTTAGCATTCGTGGAAGCAGAACTAGTTGTGTTATTCGGGTACCTGAGGGGATGACTGAAATACAACTGGGAGAATGAGTCATAACTTTAAGTTCTCTAGTATATTCCTTATCTATGATTTTTGGGGACACTTGAATTTTCTTTATGGTGGTGTTGCTTCTGCCTAGCAATAATCCCACAGCACCTTGGGGCAATGGTCCATAGACTCCTGTGGGTAATGCTTGTATCTCCATTTTAGGGGTTAATACTGTGTAGGCGGTGGAACTGAGGTCTAATCCTGCGCTGCCTGGGGTTGCCCGGAACAATTTTTGAATGGATTTTCCCTTACGGGGTGACTGTTCTCTCTCTGGGATGACTGTTTTTGCATGTGCAGGGCCCCATAACATTGACGATTTGGGGCCTGGGGCTGGCCCCTCACCCAGTTTTCCGGCAACAAGAGATTGCCCCCTTTATCTCGTTTAGATTTTTAATCTTTTGTCTAATGTTTCTTTTTTTTTACATCGGGGACACGGGGATAGAGCAGAATAAGGCTTAAGATTTTTGTCAGGGCATTGTTTTACTCGATGTCCTATCTTTTTACAATTAAAACAGGACCCCATACCTTGTCGGCCATAGCCTGTATCTAGCTTAGCTTGTTGGTACATGACTTTTTTGATGGGTCTGCCTTGCATAGCAGCAGCTTGCACCAGACCTTGGGTATATGAGGGCCCTATATTGGAACATAATCTAATATAATCTGAAAGGGTAGATTTCTTTTTAAAAGGTCTGAGAACGGATTGACACGTAGAATTGGCATTCTCATAGGCCATTTGGGTTACGAGCGCTCTGGTGGCGTCAGAATCCCCGAAAGTTTTTTTTGCGACTTGTAAGAGTCTAGACACGAATTGTTGGAATGGTTTATCTGGCCCTTGCCTGATTTTTGATAATTGTTTAGTTTTTTTAGAGGACTCAGGTAGACGCCTCTATGCCTTTTTTGCTGCATTATTAGTCCGTGCATAAACCCTTACTTGAAATGTCATTTGATTAGGAAGATCAGAATACTGTCCTTTCCTTGTTAGCATATAAAATGTGATAGGTATTTGCTGTTGAAAATTTATCTGAGCGGTCCTTTTGCAATTTTCATAAAATTCAGATTTTTATAACAGATAATCACCCCTCGTTAGGCAAGCATGAGCCAAACCTTTTTAATCTGCTGGTGGAAGAGCTTCGGTTGCCATAGCATCTAAAATAGTGAGCGTAAAAGGAGCAGTGGGACCATATTTCTCGCAAGCCTCTTTTCATTCTTTTAATTGCTTGAAGGGAAAAGGCAACCATTCTCTAATCATTCCTCCATTACCATCGGGTCTCTCAAGATTGGAAAAGCAAAAAAAACCCTCAATATCCTGTCCAGCCGCTTTAGCGGCATGAACAACAGACTGTAAAGGAGATCTCTGTGTGTTGGGCAGCGGGCAATGTATCGCTGGCAGGCATGGAACTATTGGCATTGTGGAGGCAGGTCTAGTAGGGGTGGCCCACAGGTATAAGGCTTATTAGGAGGGTCCCAAGGAGGGGGGTCCATCCCTGCCATATGGGTAGGGGTGTAAGTCCTGTCTATCCATGGGGGTCCCTTATCTGGTTGTTTCCATGGATTCAGCGGGGCCTGACTGCCCACTGCCACCGTAAGTCTTGCCATTTCTCCCTGTAGTTGCTTTAGCTGTTCTGCAAAGGTTTCTGAGGGACATCCTTTTGGTGGCTTTGGACCAGGCTCTACTAGAGCCAAAAGCGGAGGATATCTTTTTTTTTATACCTAGTTGTTTCCTCCTCAAACTCTTCCTGGGCAGTGGGATCTAGAGGATCATCCTGGGAGTCTTCCTCCGGGGACTCATGATATAAAGGTTTAGCTCTGGGCTGTTCTATGGCTTCTGATAAAAGAAAACTGTTTTTTAATGTTACTTTCTCTGTTTTAGCTGGCGCTACCGCCACTTGGGGAACTTCCTCTTTCCCCAAATCTTTTAGATTTTTTATTTTAAACTGTTCATGGCGTAAATCTAAACAATCTCGGACCAATGTCCATAAATCAAAAATTTCCACTGGGACCTTTTGCGGTCCGTTAGCAGTGTAATAATCCTGCAATTTCTTCCCTACCTTAGTCTAGGTATCTATAATTACAGTTCCCTCTTCAGGGAACAAGGGGCATACTTTCTCTATATACTCTAGGAATTTTTTTAATTGATCTTTCCCTATTTTTGTCCCGCGGGCGGCGAGCATGTGCTTTAATCTTTTTATATATAAAGCACGGCTCCCTGTCTGCCCCATGTTGCTCCTTTAGTACTTACTGTTCTCCAAAAAGAGAGCCTTCTTTTCAGGCTGGGCCCCTGCCTAGCGGTGTCCTTCACTGGATCCCTTGTTTCAGGTCCGGTTCTGGCGCCACTTGCGGCGGACCAGCCGTCGCTGAATCGAACGGTTCCTGATCGGGGGGCGAGGATGAACTGATACACAAGGCACAGTTGTTAAGGGAGGGCTGGTGCTCCCAAGCGTCACCAGCAACGAGTTTATTTTCACTTGAGTATTTATCCACATTCTGAGGATAGTGTACGTACAAGACATGTCTCCTTCCACACGTTCTCAGCAGGCAAACTGTATTTTGCTATATTAAACTTTGCAAAGGCATTCTGAACCTCCCCACACGACCTGGCTGCGGTCCGACTCAAGGACAAAGGCTGCGCTCAAAGCCTTCGGTTCCCAAAACACCGCTCAAGGTCTCTGACTCTCAACATGGCTCAAGGCCTCAGTCTCCCAAAACACTGCTCAAGTCCACTGGCTCTCAACACATGTCCTGTGGAAATACACAAGTATACACTCGCCCCCATGTTAACACTGCATCCTATTATATCTTTTGAAGGCTGCTGGTGTATAATCAGGGGCATTGTCCGTTTTGATTGCCCTGGAAATTCCCAAGTAGAAAAAGCATAGACAAAGGTGCTGGATCACATCCTTAAAGGTCTCTCCTGTATGTGCCAAGGCAATAACATGAGAACAGATCCACACACACATGTACGTAGGAGAGTTTACCAAAAGATAGAACATGAGTAACATCCATCTGCCAAAGATCATTAGGCCTCAGGCCTCTAGGGTTCTAATTGACCTTTGCTATAGGCAATTACTAGGTTTGACCCCTTTTTTAGGAAAGCAGCCAGCTGTGCCTTATAAGATGGAACTATCTTTCTAGGTAGAAAGGGCAGATGTAACCATTTAAAGGTGCCTCATATTAAGCCTCATTAAAGGCCTGTAAAACCATACTGGTCTTCAAGCTTGATCCACAAACCCCTTGCCATAGGGTGGGTCTATTTTTCATTCCCTAAGGCAAAATTTTCCATTGACACCTCTGAGAAGACTGCTTAACGTTCTCAGAAGGCAGGCCAAAGGGAAATCCAGGACAATCTTCCCGATCTAGGGGAACAGTGAGAAAACATTTGGAACAGCCACAGAAAAAGGGAGGCTATCAAGAATATTGCCAACATTTTCCCAGCCTCTGGATCAAAGGAGGAGAAATTTTAATCCTAATCCTGTGTAGTTTTAAAATCTATGTCTTTAACCATAGTCCGTCCTGACCACACATAAAATACCCCTTTTGAAAGATTTTTCCTTCACGAACCTTCTACAACTTGTCTTTGGCATTTAGATTTTGTCCAAAGCCATTTCTTTCCAAATAACCAGTATGATTTAGAACAATCTTACTGTTTACCTTCAGCAAAAGCATATTTCTATTTCTTATATCCTTCTTTCACATCTCCTACTTTCTTACATACAGAGTTGTTTTCCTTATTTCCCTCAGTCTTACACTCCCCAGAACTTTAACTGCTAGAAACATTAGTCTTCAGTGAAAACTAAGTAGTAACCAATTGTGAACTCTGTTACAGCAGAATTTGTTAGATAGCAACCTTATGAATCCATTAAGCATAACGTATGTTTGTCAACAGTTCCCAATATCCTTAGAGTTTTGCAACAGGTCCAAAGCACAAATCTACATCAGTAATTAGTGTTTCAGCTTTTTATCATTATATGGCCAATGAATTAGTCTCAAGTTCTCACGCAAGCCAAACTTTCAACACTTTAGGTTACCAGGAACCCTGAAAGCTATCCCAACATTTACCCACGCAAACCACAAGGCAGACAAAGTTAACCATCCCTTTCAGGCTTCCTTTTGCTAACAAATTGGAACAAAGATAACATGAGCTTGCTTGACCTTCAGTAAACCTCAGTAGAACAAAGTTTCACATTTAATACTGATAACTTTAGAGACAGATCCATAAAACTGCTATTTATTTGACCGAGGTGGTAGTAAAAGATCCCAACGGCCCATGTATAGAATCATATGGCTGCTAGTAAACCCTAGCTCCTTTAACATTGAGAAGTTTTCACCGAGCAATCAAAGACCCAATGAAGATGAAACCCAAAACTTTGGTTTTCCCTTAGAATGAGAAAAAATCTTTGTTTACATGATCTTATCAGGAGCTGAACAGTCCAAGAAAACTTTGCTTTAAATGGAGAGAAAAGCAGAAATTTAACTTTATACCAGTGTATTTTGAAATCCCATTCATAATTTTCTCTTGTGGAAACAGTGAGGACATTTAAAAAGGCGTTTGTTTGTTTGTTTCCTTACAACAATGTAGGGGTGGGGAGCAGAATGCTACCAGAGGCATTGAAGAGGCAGAGACCTAGGCTCCACCCTAGGCGGTTGCAGAAATGGGAAGAGGAGGAAGGGAGGACAGAACGAAGCACACAGGGTGGAGCAAAGAGTTTTACGTGGTCTTAAAGTCCATCCTCCAGTTTAATGATTCGGATCTGGATGGGGTGGCCCTTGCCATCGGTGACTTGAAGCACCCCCGTGTCTGAAAGTATCCAGGACTTTCGCTGCTAACTTTCCTCGTGGGATGTGGAGGACTGAATACTGTGCTCCGATGTCGACAAGGAAGTCAACAGGGGTCCCCTCCACTTTAAGAGTTACTCAGGGCTCGGGGAGAGGGTCCGAACCCCGACTCCCCTAATCACTTAGTTATCATAGCTCTAAAGTTTTCACTCGATTAGCCTTGCTTTTCTTCCCAGGGACCCCCCCCTCGGACATTCTTGGGCCCAATGCCCTATCTCCTTGCAGCATGCACACTGATCTCTCTGCAGCCTCTGCTTCCCCCCACCTCTGGTGGTTCCTTTACCTCCTTTTGAGTCATCAGCCAGTTGCCAGAGACGACGGTCTCCTTCCTCAGGATGGTCGGCAAAGGTAGCTAGTAGTATTCTGACCAGGTCTCGTGTCTGTTTGCTGCTGGCAGCCTCCATGGTGTGAGCCTGCCTATCCTCAGGGAGGCTCCCAGTTGTTGTATACTTTTCGGCTACTACCAGCAAATCCTACAGACTTTTTTTTCTCCCCGTCTGTATATTTCTCTGTCATTTCCTTCTGATGTCCTGCGGCCGATTGATTTACAAAGGCCATGATAGCAACTGCCTTGCTTTCCAGAGCCTCTGGATCCATAGGAGTACAGGCACAGAACACCTCCATGATTCATTCCAAAAAGGCTGTCAGGGACTCATCCTTTCTTTGTTGTATGTTCCCCCACCTTGGCCAGATTGGTTGGCTTTCTAGTAGCCATTCGGAGACCCCCCATTAGAGTCTGGCGGTAGACCCAGAGCCTCTCCTTACTGCCTACCGTATTAAAATCCCACTCGGGCCGAATTAAGGGGAATGAGTTATCTATCTGTGCCTAGTTGGTGGTGGGATTCCCGTCTGCACCTGGAACTAGTTTTTAGGCCTCATTGAGGATTCTTTTCCTCTCCTTAATCGTGAACAGGACCTGCAAAAAGCTGCTGGCAGTCATCCCATATGGGCTGAAGGGTAAAGAGAATAGAATCTAGTAAATCAATAAGCCCTGCCAGTTTTTCTAAAAACTTTGGATTAGTTTGAGTCTGCCACACAATGCTCCACAAAATGAGACACACAAAAACAGACAAACAGAGGGCCCCTAGAAACAATCCCGACGGCTTCCCTCGCAAGCAGCCCCTTCAGGCCCTTGGCGGAAACCTCCCGACGGCTTCCTTCGCAAGCAGCCCCTTCAGGCCCTTGGCGGAGGGAACCTCCCGACGGTTTCCCTCGCATGCAGCCCCTTTAGACTCTTGGCGGAAACCTCCAGACCGGGGTGAGGGACGTCTCCCTACACTCCCCACCAGCGACCCCTCCAGCGCGTCCGCCTAGGGTCCTTTGCCGGTCCTCAGAAAATGGCTCACACAGAAGAGACTGACAACAGACAGACATTGACCATGGTCAGTCAGGCTTCTTCGGGTCGGGAGTCCCTCGGGGGTTTTGGGGTATCCCGGAAGAGCCCCCATATCTTATGCCCAGAATTCGGGGACCCCAAGAACCACCAGGGACCGAGTTCCGATGCAAGAACAAAAGCCTTTAATCGAGCTAGCTCGAGTCAATCTCCTACCGCACCGACGCAGCAGTGGGTCGAGAGAGAGAGAGAGTTTCCCAAGGTGCAAGAGTTTTTAAAGGAGTAGTGGGAAGGGTGATGGTCATGGCCTAGACGATTGGCTGAGGGTCAGGGTCCTGTTCCCTTCCAAGGCGGGAAAAACAGGTGTCTCTAGCTTTCAAGGCAGGAAACGGTGTCTCTATTTGGGTGGATCCGGGTGCTCTAAGGATTGGTCCCAGCTGGTCTGGTGAGAAGCGGAATCTGATTAATTGGTCCGGGCTGGTCTATTGAGGGGTGGATCCTAATTGATTTGATCCTAGTCTTTTGGAATCCCGTTTCCCTAACACCACACGGGTTCAATGAAAGATCACCTTGGGAAGTGTTGCGGTCAAAGCTGCCCCGCAGCACCCCTAGCTCTTGCCCACCCTGCCCGTCAGTTGGCTGCGGGGGCCTCCGGGTGAGAGGGGGCGGCTCGCTTTTTGAGGCACGCTGGACTCAATTGCTGCCATAGAAACGGGTTTTGTTGCTCCTCAGTTTAGGCCTGAGCAAGGCTTTCTATCCTGCTGGAGTGTGACCAGGAAGGTAGTGGAGCGGTGTCTGTCTCCCGTGGAGGTAGGTGTCTCCTGCTTCCCTGTGACCGGAGAAGAGATCGGAAGCATAACCTCTGCGCATCCCGAGCAGGACACAGAACAAAACA
>JAINVK010000115.1:0-45968 GCA_030068075.1 Paguma larvata
GAGACATAGGCGGAGCCCTTCCCCGGGGATCCTGGTGCATTCGTCGTGAGTGTGGCATCCGTTGGACAAAGAGCCCCTGGCTCTTCAGCAGGATTGTTTTCCCTGTAAGCTTGTTCATCTCTGCAGGAGTCCCCCAGAACTCAGGTTTCTGGCCCCTGCAGGCCTGTGTTGTTGTTTCGGTTTGGCCACGGAAGATCCTCAGAGTTTCTCGTGTTTCGATCACCTTGAAGGGACCAGAATGACTGTCAGTTGGGAAGATATTGCAGTATGTGAATGATGCTCAGGGCAGGATCTCTTCATTGGAAACCAGTGCAACCTGAAGGGTATGTGTAGCGACCAGGCTACCCTGCCCTAGTTTTCCCTCTGCATTTCTTGCAGACATATTGCACACTGGCCAGCATCTTGACTCAGTACATCCTTACTCGAGGTTCTTCCTGCCTTTCTTGGACACATCTCAGCATGCATATCCATTTCAGGTCAGGGTCCACGCGTGAGGGCACTTGCTTCCTCCAATCCTGGGCTGGGAGCAGTGAACTGCTAAGGAGGCCAACAGCAGGTGCTGCTCCGCTGGGTTCCACCCTATCTGCCGGTCCCTTGCCTTCTGCCACTGTGCTCGGGGCTGTTGTGGACCTAGTCCTGCCAGCCAGAACCGTCACCGTTGCTACGTTCTGTTGAGTATGCTGAAGGAGGACAGCACTGCCCAGGCCGAAGCCATGCTGGCCACACCGAGACCACGGAATGGATTTGCTGAGGCACGGCGTTTGCAGAGGCACTGCCTCGATGCCCAGGGCTGTTCGCGCCTAGGTACCTGACTCAGAAACCTCCTCGTGGTGGTCACCTGCACCCAGCCCCGAAGCCTAGGGTTCCGCTGGCACCTCGGGGCCACCCATGCAAGGTCAATCCAAGTCTGAGTAAGCGCAATTCCTGCCAAGAGCCGAGGCTGGGCTGCCTTGCTCGGGGCCCGCCACATCCACCATGCACACGCTTGTGGGAAACTCTATCCCTGGGCAGGGGTATCGTGAGTGACAGCTCCATGCTTCCTAAGACTAAACGGGGACATAGTTAGACCTCGAGACATGGGAAGGCAGTGGCCGTAAGGGCGGCCAAACTACTATGCTTCCGAAGGGAACGGGAACAATCCGGAAAGCGGATGTGTCATTGCATGTGCCCTCAGCCAAGAAAGGAGGTCAGCTCCCTTCCCAGCCGTCAGGCCCAGGCTAAGTGCGAATGTCTAACCTGGGCCCTTCCAGTGCCCTGGGCTTCTGAGTGCCTGCGTGGGGTTGACAACAACTTGCCGGGGTGCCTGTCCCCAGACCTGTCCCACAGTCCCGATGTTGGGACTAGGGTCCCCAGCTGAACACCGAGGATATTCTTCTCAC
The DNA here is from genome assembly GCA_030068075.1 of Paguma larvata. NCBI lineage: Eukaryota > Metazoa > Chordata > Mammalia > Carnivora > Viverridae > Paguma > Paguma larvata. The sequence continues at coordinate 1,380 of JAINVK010000115.1, forward strand.
AGACTATATGGGATGGACCCCAGAGAGGAACTCGTGTGCAAATAGGGTGGAAAAGGGGTGAAAATAGAGTCCCCGAGGGCCAGAGAGCTTCACCAGGAATCAGAATGACATGACCTGGAAAACGAAGTGACTAGTGCCATGTGCTAGCAAGCTGGCCCTCTCAGGAAGAAGCAACACCTGTGGGCTTTGGTGAAGGGAGCCCTTAAGAGGCTACCCGGGGTCCCTGGGACCAAGTTGCCTGCATTCTTCTTTCAGAAAGACAGGGGAAGTCCTGGCTTTGGGTCTGTTTCTTGCCCTTTCCCAGTAGAGGACAGGGGCAGCAGTGATTCAGCTCTGGCTGTTTGGGGCTCCTGGCCGAAGGTCAAGTGGTTAGAACCCGACCGGGTCCAACCGTCACTTCAAAGACCCTGGGTGCACTCTCCACAGTTCAAACGCATGAGCCGTCGAATCTGCAGTGTGAAGGCCCCTCTGTCAGCTTGGGGAGACAGGCCAGCTGGCTACCCATGCCTGCGATGACTCGAGCTGACTAAGCACCAAGCCCCCAGGGACAGAGGGGCCTGCTGTTCTCCGGGAGAGCAGACACTGAGAGCTGTCAATTGGTTCAGGAAGTGACTGGGTACTCCACACCAGTGCTCGGACCCGGGCTGCGTACCTGACACAGACCCATGGATCCTGGTATGTTCTAGTTTCCAAAGAGTATGTTCCTCTGAGGCTCTTGCTCCGGATGACCCCCAAGTGGAACCTAGTCTGAGGAGAGAGCAATCAAAGGCAAAGAGGCACCCTGGGGACCAACGTTCATCCTTCCAGAAGAGAATGGGCTCCAGTGAGAATTCAGTGCCTACTCCCAGCTCCCGGCAAGCTGACTGTCTGGCAAGTGAGAACACCTGAGGGCTGTGGGCCAAGGAAAGCTCCATTGGCTACACCTGTGCCGCAGTCTGCCCTGAGAGGAGACCAGCTCCTTCTCTCAGGCTATGCGGCTGGTCCGGGGTTTCACCTGCGTGAGGCTTGGTGTGGGCGCGAGAGAAGACGCAGAGCCAGTCTCTTGGAAACAGCCTCTTTTCAGGACTGCCCCAAGTTTATTCTTCCTCCAGGCTTTTTATGCATTTTTCTCTAAGCACGCCAAGTATACGTCTTGTAAAGATGGGCAGGATGAAATCATTCCAGTTCCTCAAAGTTCCTAGTAAAAAACCAGTGAAAACATTCTACGCATTCCATAAAACTCCAAAGAATGATTTGTGGTTTCCGTTACATAGAATGTTGCAACAATCAGTATAGGAGGGTCCAAAACTGTTCCCATGCAGTCATAACGTCACTGATGGCCACATTCTGGTCAATATCATGGGTCGAAAGGGTAAGAACAAAGTCCACGGATATTCATGAAGGCTCTGGCTGCAGTCAAAAGATTATGTGAAAAACATGTTTTTCTCTAAAGTTACTCCCTAAGATTCCCTGTCATCTCCTGACCGTTAACAACGTCTTAACCCAAAACCTGCCGCAATTACCACATTCCTGCGGGTCAGGCAGCATTCTTCAAACGTCAATTCAAAAATGAATAGAGTCCTAAGATAGAGGAGCGTCTATCTGAATGTATGTGATTGTATTTCCCTGACAGTCCACACTAAGAAATCATTAGAAGCAAAATATACGGAAGAAACCACACCCCAAATTGACCTGGGGGGAGAAAGACCTACAAGGCCCATCTTGGCCTTGCAGCTCTGCAAACAAGGACTTCTCTTCCAGGTTATTTTTACTCCACCTGGGGTTGCAAGGGCTGGAACCTCAGTTCTCCACCTCACGGGCCTGCGATCGAGGTCTTGTGTTCGAGGCGGTGAATGCTTCACCCTGGGTTCCATGGGCTCGGGCCTCAGGCCTTCCCTAAACGGTCTCCTGCACCCCTGAGAGTGCAGTTCTGCAGGAGGTCTGTATTCTGCCTCCAGAAACAGAGGGAAAACTGTCCTGCCCATCAGGAAACTGATGCACCTTTGATGTAGAGGCAAACGGTCCCTGCTCCCAGCTGGTTCCCAAGTGCTTGGAACCTGGACCTGATGCAGTCGTTCTTTCAAGAGACCTTTCGGTGCCGACCAGGGCCTGAGGCATAGTGTGCCTAGGGGAACCATCTGTGAGATGGAAGGAAAGAAGGTCTACCCTTCCCTGCGCTTCCCAGGGCTGGCCAAGCAAGAATTCTTCCACCGGGACTTGAGAAAGGGACCAGAAGCTTCCGGCACTGAGTGCATTTCTTACCCTGACCTACAGTGGACAGTCACCAGTGGTTTTGGTGGAACGGGTTTTCACACTTAGGTGTTTGGGATCAGGCTCTGGGGAAGTATTCCTTGAACAGGCAATGCACTGACTACTTGTGGAAGCGAAACGCCTGTGTGGGAACCATTTGATTTTCCATATGAAGCCATCTCAAGCAGCCCGGGGAAGGAGGCCTACTGGGGAACCATGAATGCCAAGCCCCGCAAGGGCAGTAGCAGGGACTGCATCGTTCTTTGGGGATATCAGAAACGGACTTCTCTAGGCTAGCCTAGGTCTGGAGAGGGAGTGGGCCACCAATCCCTGGGCTTTCGTGATGGGAGTGAGAGCCCCACCACGTTTCAGTGTGACTCAAGACCTCGGGAGGAATCAGCTATGGGGTCCCAGTGGATCCATCACGGCTTAAAGGCTTTCATTTCACTAGACAATAGGAGAAACCTCACGAGAACCTGACAAGCTCTGTTGCTCTTCTCCCTGCCATTGACAACGCTTCCTCCAGGATTCTCTGGCTTTGCCAACACTCTAACATTTCGTCTGGCACCTCCAAGCGCCCTGTGTCTTGGTCTTGTGCAAACATTTCTCAAAGGCAAGGCCCCAGGGCCTTTCGGCCCACCCTAGGCCAGAGTCAGGATGCCTTGGCCAAGCTCCTCAGTCCTAATGAGGGGACATTGCTCTGAGGTGTGGCCTCGAATTCCCCACAGTGGGGCCTTACTTCCAAACAGAGCAAGCGCATGCAAATGGATACACAGAAAGCAGAAGATCTTCATGGCAGATGAGCATGGCAGAATTCTGAGCACAAAGAGAGAGGCCCAATCTGGCAAGCTGGCTCTTTTCTGAATGAAGAAACACACGTGGGCGTGGTAAATGGGAATCAGCCATGTGCTGGATGAGGGAGCACAAGGAAAGCTGAGGGCCACACGCAAGCTAGCATCATCGGTCCCCTCCGCCAGCAGAGACGTGTGTGACATTCCTCAGGCACTCCTGGCTGCCCAAGCCCAAAGGAGAGGACAGAAGACCAATGCTCACACTGATGGAGCCTCCATCAATCGACAGTATCTTCGGAAATGACAAGAAAAAGCCAGGGGTCTCATCGGCAGCACCCTATAGACTCAGTTTCCTGGAGCCCCCAAATCAGCCTGGCCTCCCTAGTGATGTGAGGAACAAAGGCAAGAAGGAAATGGCAGAGAAAGGAGCACTTCCTGGGGTGTCTGAGTCCCTGAAGCCTCCGATTTGAACTCAGGTCAGGATCTCACAGTTCCTGTGTTCCAGCCCCACAGAGCAGAGAGGCTCTGTGCTGAGAGCGCAGCGTCTGGAGCCTGCTTCAGATTTTCGCTCCCCCTCACTCTCTGCCCCTCTGCTGGTGCCTATTCTCTCTCTCTCTTTCTCTGGCTCTGGCCCTGGCTCTGGCGCTCTCTCCCTTGCTCTCTCTTGTTTCTCCCACACTCTCCGTCTCCCTGTCTCCTCCCTCTCTCCAAAAATAAATAAACATTTAAAGGGATGAAACTGTAAGTTCCTTGTCACCAGCAGCCCACTGACAGATATTTGAGGCTGGCAGAGTCAAAGGTTTCTCCAGCAACTGCTAAGTGTCCTTATGGAAAGGCCTTGCCAGAGGGCAAATCAACTCTAGCTTGACAATAGCTAGCCCTGCAGTAATCTGTGACTCCTTAGCATATGAAAGCACCCTTGTCAACTTGCCAGCTGCCCTCACCTTGCCCAAGCTCAGGCTTAGAAGCAGGCATTCTTCACATGGTTTTCATAAAACGAAGAATTCTTATAATTAATAACAAGAATAAACCAGAAGCAACACACTGGGACTGCTGACCTGAGCACGGTTCCTAGGCAAGCTTGGTTTCCTGAGAGTAAGAAGGAAACAGCTGGCGGGTTGGGATGAAAGGCAAGAGCAGGCACAAGAATGTCTCAGCCTCCCAGCAAACAGGCACCTGCCACGGAGGCTTTCCTTTCCAGAAAGCAAATGTATTCCTGCGGGCACTGCTCAGTTCGGTTCCTACGGAGGCAACTGAGCCCCGAACCCCACGTAGTGTCGTCTTCTCTGTAGCTTTTGCTTCTTTGTCTCGCATATAGAGTCATATACGAACATGCAGTCTCAATAAGTGGTCTCACGTTCCGAGGTCCCGAGGGATGCTGTCACATGTACGTGAAGCCAGGTTGCCTTGAGGGAGTTTTCCCCCTTTCTTTAGGGAGCGGACCCTCCCACATTCCCCCCTTTGATGCTCAGATCCCCTGTCTAGCCTCAAAGAGCACCATCTTACTTTGCAGGTTGATATTTTTATCACAACTTAACACGAGTGGCCGTCTCTTTTTTCTGTCTCTCTCTCTGTAAAGCCTGTTCACAATGAGACTGGAGGCAGACCATATCAGCAGGGTAGCACAGCAGGGTCACATTAAGCACCCGCTGAAATTTAGGAATCTCATTCCCATGAGGCTTTGGAATCCTCTAAGAGTGGAAAACCGTCCTCCACATAAGTGTCCGGTGTTCCACGTGTTTCAGGTGTGGACTGGGACATGAGCCACCTTTTCCTTTTGATCTGTGATCTCCTCGGTGACTTTTTCCTCATCATCTCTCTCTAGGCAGCAGGTGTTCAGGTTCCATTTTCCACAAACACTTCTCTCAGAAGCCAGCATGGAATCTAAGGCCAAGCAAGTGTGAGAGATGGCATCGTACTCCTTGGTTCGTCGCTTGACTAGAAAGCAAAGAGCTCAGGCATTTTCATTAGTGATAACTTTTGTACAACTCCTTGAAGTCTACTTCTGTGGTTTAGCATGCAAATGGGAGTGTAGTAGCCCCAATATGCATCCTCTGTCTAGAAGGCAGGGCCATAATATTGGATTCTATGCTCGGGAGGCCATTTATTATCTTTTTCATGGTGAATTTGTACGGCACGCTGCTTCTTGGAGTCTCCCCGTCCCTCACACTTGAACTCGCAAATGTTGTTCTCTGGCACGTGGGAGCAGGAAGAAAGATGGACACACCTTTGCAGCACATAGGAGCCTGTCCAGACCGAGGGAAGTCCAATACAGTGTGTTCTTTCACATTCCTAGTACGGTCCACCTGGGAAGTGCCATTTGATGGCTGTGTTGGCAGTGTCTCAGGCCTCTGCGAGATGACAGAAGTTAGACAAGGGGCGGGGATCCGGCTCAAGGTGACAAGGCTTTCAGGTGGAACTTTGAGTTGGCCCTGTTGGCCAAGCCCATAGGTGTTTCTCCTTCCTGAGGCAGTCTGTGAGCTGGGGGAGGCCATGCTAGTCTCCTCACACTCCGCGTTATGTCCTTCTCATCCCTGGTTCAGAACTCTGGACGTCCGTCCACCCATTTCCCCCCCAACCCCCCTCCCCCCGCTTTGCTCCACTTTCACTCTGAGCCCTCCCTGGAGTCCACTCCGGGTGTTCGTCCTAGAGACATAGGCGGAGCCCTTCCCCGGGGATCCTGGTGCATTCGTCGTGAGTGTGGCATCCGTTGGACAAAGAGCCCCTGGCTCTTCAGCAGGATTGTTTTCCCTGTAAGCTTGTTCATCTCTGCAGGAGTCCCCCAGAACTCAGGTTTCTGGCCCCTGCAGGCCTGTGTTGTTGTTTCGGTTTGGCCACGGAAGATCCTCAGAGTTTCTCGTGTTTCGATCACCTTGAAGGGACCAGAATGACTGTCAGTTGGGAAGATATTGCAGTATGTGAATGATGCTCAGGGCAGGATCTCTTCATTGGAAACCAGTGCAACCTGAAGGGTATGTGTAGCGACCAGGCTACCCTGCCCTAGTTTTCCCTCTGCATTTCTTGCAGACATATTGCACACTGGCCAGCATCTTGACTCAGTACATCCTTACTCGAGGTTCTTCCTGCCTTTCTTGGACACATCTCAGCATGCATATCCATTTCAGGTCAGGGTCCACGCGTGAGGGCACTTGCTTCCTCCAATCCTGGGCTGGGAGCAGTGAACTGCTAAGGAGGCCAACAGCAGGTGCTGCTCCGCTGGGTTCCACCCTATCTGCCGGTCCCTTGCCTTCTGCCACTGTGCTCGGGGCTGTTGTGGACCTAGTCCTGCCAGCCAGAACCGTCACCGTTGCTACGTTCTGTTGAGTATGCTGAAGGAGGACAGCACTGCCCAGGCCGAAGCCATGCTGGCCACACCGAGACCACGGAATGGATTTGCTGAGGCACGGCGTTTGCAGAGGCACTGCCTCGATGCCCAGGGCTGTTCGCGCCTAGGTACCTGACTCAGAAACCTCCTCGTGGTGGTCACCTGCACCCAGCCCCGAAGCCTAGGGTTCCGCTGGCACCTCGGGGCCACCCATGCAAGGTCAATCCAAGTCTGAGTAAGCGCAATTCCTGCCAAGAGCCGAGGCTGGGCTGCCTTGCTCGGGGCCCGCCACATCCACCATGCACACGCTTGTGGGAAACTCTATCCCTGGGCAGGGGTATCGTGAGTGACAGCTCCATGCTTCCTAAGACTAAACGGGGACATAGTTAGACCTCGAGACATGGGAAGGCAGTGGCCGTAAGGGCGGCCAAACTTCTATACTTCCGAAGGGAACGGGAACAATCCGGAAAGCGGATGTGTCATTGCATGTGCCCTCAGCCAAGAAAGGAGGTCAGCTCCCTTCCCAGCCGTCAGGCCCAGGCTAAGTGCGAATGTCTAACCTGGGCCCTTCCAGTGCCCTGGGCTTCTGAGTGCCTGCGTGGGGTTGACAACAACTTGCCGGGGTGCCTGTCCCCAGACCTGTCCCACAGTCCCGATGTTGGGACTAGGGTCCCCAGCTGAACACCGAGGATATTCTTCTCACAGACTATATGGGATGGACCCCAGAGAGGAACTCGTGTGCAAATAGGGTGGAAAAGGGGTGAAAATAGAGTCCCCGAGGGCCAGAGAGCTTCACCAGGAATCAGAATGACATGACCTGGAAAACGAAGTGACTAGTGCCATGTGCTAGCAAGCTGGCCCTCTCAGGAAGAAGCAACACCTGTGGGCTTTGGTGAAGGGAGCCCTTAAGAGGCTACCCGGGGTCCCTGGGACCAAGTTGCCTGCATTCTTCTTTCAGAAAGACAGGGGAAGTCCTGGCTTTGGGTCTGTTTCTTGCCCTTTCCCAGTAGAGGACAGGGGCAGCAGTGATTCAGCTCTGGCTGTTTGGGGCTCCTGGCCGAAGGTCAAGTGGTTAGAACCCGACCGGGTCCAACCGTCACTTCAAAGACCCTGGGTGCACTCTCCACAGTTCAAACGCATGAGCCGTCGAATCTGCAGTGTGAAGGCCCCTCTGTCAGCTTGGGGAGACAGGCCAGCTGGCTACCCATGCCTGCGATGACTCGAGCTGACTAAGCACCAAGCCCCCAGGGACAGAGGGGCCTGCTGTTCTCCGGGAGAGCAGACACTGAGAGCTGTCAATTGGTTCAGGAAGTGACTGGGTACTCCACACCAGTGCTCGGACCCGGGCTGCGTACCTGACACAGACCCATGGATCCTGGTATGTTCTAGTTTCCAAAGAGTATGTTCCTCTGAGGCTCTTGCTCCGGATGACCCCCAAGTGGAACCTAGTCTGAGGAGAGAGCAATCAAAGGCAAAGAGGCACCCTGGGGACCAACGTTCATCCTTCCAGAAGAGAATGGGCTCCAGTGAGAATTCAGTGCCTACTCCCAGCTCCCGGCAAGCTGACTGTCTGGCAAGTGAGAACACCTGAGGGCTGTGGGCCAAGGAAAGCTCCATTGGCTACACCTGTGCCGCAGTCTGCCCTGAGAGGAGACCAGCTCCTTCTCTCAGGCTATGCGGCTGGTCCGGGGTTTCACCTGCGTGAGGCTTGGTGTGGGCGCGAGAGAAGACGCAGAGCCAGTCTCTTGGAAACAGCCTCTTATCAGGACTGCCCCAAGTTTATTCTTCCTCCAGGCTTTTTATGCATTTTTCTCTAAGCACGCCAAGTATACGTCTTGTAAAGATGGGCAGGATGAAATCATTCCAGTTCCTCAAAGTTCCTAGTAAAAAACCAGTGAAAACATTCTACGCATTCCATAAAACTCCAAAGAATGATTTGTGGTTTCCGTTACATAGAATGTTGCAACAATCAGTATAGGAGGGTCCAAAACTGTTCCCATGCAGTCATAACGTCACTGATGGCCACATTCTGGTCAATATCATGGGTCGAAAGGGTAAGAACAAAGTCCACGGATATTCATGAAGGCTCTGGCTGCAGTCAAAAGATTATGTGAAAAACATGTTTTTCTCTAAAGTTACTCCCTAAGATTCCCTGTCATCTCCTGACCGTTAACAACGTCTTAACCCAAAACCTGCCGCAATTACCACATTCCTGCGGGTCAGGCAGCATTCTTCAAACGTCAATTCAAAAATGAATAGAGTCCTAAGATAGAGGAGCGTCTATCTGAATGTATGTGATTGTATTTCCCTGACAGTCCACACTAAGAAATCATTAGAAGCAAAATATACGGAAGAAACCACACCCCAAATTGACCTGGGGGGAGAAAGACCTACAAGGCCCATCTTGGCCTTGCAGCTCTGCAAACAAGGACTTCTCTTCCAGGTTATTTTTACTCCACCTGGGGTTGCAAGGGCTGGAACCTCAGTTCTCCACCTCACGGGCCTGCGATCGAGGTCTTGTGTTCGAGGCGGTGAATGCTTCACCCTGGGTTCCATGGGCTCGGGCCTCAGGCCTTCCCTAAACGGTCTCCTGCACCCCTGAGAGTGCAGTTCTGCAGGAGGTCTGTATTCTGCCTCCAGAAACAGAGGGAAAACTGTCCTGCCCATCAGGAAACTGATGCACCTTTGATGTAGAGGCAAACGGTCCCTGCTCCCAGCTGGTTCCCAAGTGCTTGGAACCTGGACCTGATGCAGTCGTTCTTTCAAGAGACCTTTCGGTGCCGACCAGGGCCTGAGGCATAGTGTGCCTAGGGGAACCATCTGTGAGATGGAAGGAAAGAAGGTCTACCCTTCCCTGCGCTTCCCAGGGCTGGCCAAGCAAGAATTCTTCCACCGGGACTTGAGAAAGGGACCAGAAGCTTCCGGCACTGAGTGCATTTCTTACCCTGACCTACAGTGGACAGTCACCAGTGGTTTTGGTGGAACGGGTTTTCACACTTAGGTGTTTGGGATCAGGCTCTGGGGAAGTATTCCTTGAACAGGCAATGCACTGACTACTTGTGGAAGCGAAACGCCTGTGTGGGAACCATTTGATTTTCCATATGAAGCCATCTCAAGCAGCCCGGGGAAGGAGGCCTACTGGGGAACCATGAATGCCAAGCCCCGCAAGGGCAGTAGCAGGGACTGCATCGTTCTTTGGGGATATCAGAAACGGACTTCTCTAGGCTAGCCTAGGTCTGGAGAGGGAGTGGGCCACCAATCCCTGGGCTTTCGTGATGGGAGTGAGAGCCCCACCACGTTTCAGTGTGACTCAAGACCTCGGGAGGAATCAGCTATGGGGTCCCAGTGGATCCATCACGGCTTAAAGGCTTTCATTTCACTAGACAATAGGAGAAACCTCACGAGAACCTGACAAGCTCTGTTGCTCTTCTCCCTGCCATTGACAACGCTTCCTCCAGGATTCTCTGGCTTTGCCAACACTCTAACATTTCGTCTGGCACCTCCAAGCGCCCTGTGTCTTGGTCTTGTGCAAACATTTCTCAAAGGCAAGGCCCCAGGGCCTTTCGGCCCACCCTAGGCCAGAGTCAGGATGCCTTGGCCAAGCTCCTCAGTCCTAATGAGGGGACATTGCTCTGAGGTGTGGCCTCGAATTCCCCACAGTGGGGCCTTACTTCCAAACAGAGCAAGCGCATGCAAATGGATACACAGAAAGCAGAAGATCTTCATGGCAGATGAGCATGGCAGAATTCTGAGCACAAAGAGAGAGGCCCAATCTGGCAAGCTGGCTCTTTTCTGAATGAAGAAACACACGTGGGCGTGGTAAATGGGAATCAGCCATGTGCTGGATGAGGGAGCACAAGGAAAGCTGAGGGCCACACGCAAGCTAGCATCATCGGTCCCCTCCGCCAGCAGAGACGTGTGTGACATTCCTCAGGCACTCCTGGCTGCCCAAGCCCAAAGGAGAGGACAGAAGACCAATGCTCACACTGATGGAGCCTCCATCAATCGACAGTATCTTCGGAAATGACAAGAAAAAGCCAGGGGTCTCATCGGCAGCACCCTATAGACTCAGTTTCCTGGAGCCCCCAAATCAGCCTGGCCTCCCTAGTGATGTGAGGAACAAAGGCAAGAAGGAAATGGCAGAGAAAGGAGCACTTCCTGGGGTGTCTGAGTCCCTGAAGCCTCCGATTTGAACTCAGGTCAGGATCTCACAGTTCCTGTGTTCCAGCCCCACAGAGCAGAGAGGCTCTGTGCTGAGAGCGCAGCGTCTGGAGCCTGCTTCAGATTTTCGCTCCCCCTCACTCTCTGCCCCTCTGCTGGTGCCTATTCTCTCTCTCTCTTTCTCTGGCTCTGGCCCTGGCTCTGGCGCTCTCTCCCTTGCTCTCTCTTGTTTCTCCCACACTCTCCGTCTCCCTGTCTCCTCCCTCTCTCCAAAAATAAATAAACATTTAAAGGGATGAAACTGTAAGTTCCTTGTCACCAGCAGCCCACTGACAGATATTTGAGGCTGGCAGAGTCAAAGGTTTCTCCAGCAACTGCTAAGTGTCCTTATGGAAAGGCCTTGCCAGAGGGCAAATCAACTCTAGCTTGACAATAGCTAGCCCTGCAGTAATCTGTGACTCCTTAGCATATGAAAGCACCCTTGTCAACTTGCCAGCTGCCCTCACCTTGCCCAAGCTCAGGCTTAGAAGCAGGCATTCTTCACATGGTTTTCATAAAACGAAGAATTCTTATAATTAATAACAAGAATAAACCAGAAGCAACACACTGGGACTGCTGACCTGAGCACGGTTCCTAGGCAAGCTTGGTTTCCTGAGAGTAAGAAGGAAACAGCTGGCGGGTTGGGATGAAAGGCAAGAGCAGGCACAAGAATGTCTCAGCCTCCCAGCAAACAGGCACCTGCCACGGAGGCTTTCCTTTCCAGAAAGCAAATGTATTCCTGCGGGCACTGCTCAGTTCGGTTCCTACGGAGGCAACTGAGCCCCGAACCCCACGTAGTGTCGTCTTCTCTGTAGCTTTTGCTTCTTTGTCTCGCATATAGAGTCATATACGAACATGCAGTCTCAATAAGTGGTCTCACGTTCCGAGGTGCCGAGGGATGCTGTCACATGTACGTGAAGCCAGGTTGCCTTGAGGGAGTTTTCCCCCTTTCTTTAGGGAGCGGACCCTCCCACATTCCCCCCTTTGATGCTCAGATCCCCTGTCTAGCCTCAAAGAGCACCATCTTACTTTGCAGGTTGATATTTTTATCACAACTTAACACGAGTGGCCGTCTCTTTTTTCTGTCTCTCTCTCTGTAAAGCCTGTTCACAATGAGACTGGAGGCAGACCATATCAGCAGGGTAGCACAGCAGGGTCACATTAAGCACCCGCTGAAATTTAGGAATCTCATTCCCATGAGGCTTTGGAATCCTCTAAGAGTGGAAAACCGTCCTCCACATAAGTGTCCGGTGTTCCACGTGTTTCAGGTGTGGACTGGGACATGAGCCACCTTTTCCTTTTGATCTGTGATCTCCTCGGTGACTTTTTCCTCATCATCTCTCTCTAGGCAGCAGGTGTTCAGGTTCCATTTTCCACAAACACTTCTCTCAGAAGCCAGCATGGAATCTAAGGCCAAGCAAGTGTGAGAGATGGCATCGTACTCCTTGGTTCGTCGCTTGACTAGAAAGCAAAGAGCTCAGGCATTTTCATTAGTGATAACTTTTGTACAACTCCTTGAAGTCTACTTCTGTGGTTTAGCATGCAAATGGGAGTGTAGTAGCCCCAATATGCATCCTCTGTCTAGAAGGCAGGGCCATAATATTGGATTCTATGCTCGGGAGGCCATTTATTATCTTTTTCATGGTGAATTTGTACGGCTCGCTGCTTCTTGGAGTCTCCCCGTCCCTCACACTTGAACTCGCAAATGTTGTTCTCTGGCACGTGGGAGCAGGAAGAAAGATGGACACACCTTTGCAGCACATAGGAGCCTGTCCAGACCGAGGGAAGTCCAATACAGTGTGTTCTTTCACATTCCTAGTACGGTCCACCTGGGAAGTGCCATTTGATGGCTGTGTTGGCAGTGTCTCAGGCCTCTGCGAGATGACAGAAGTTAGACAAGGGGCGGGGATCCGGCTCAAGGTGACAAGGCTTTCAGGTGGAACTTTGAGTTGGCCCTGTTGGCCAAGCCCATAGGTGTTTCTCCTTCCTGAGGCAGTCTGTGAGCTGGGGGAGGCCATGCTAGTCTCCTCACACTCCGCGTTATGTCCTTCTCATCCCTGGTTCAGAACTCTGGACGTCCGTCCACCCATTTCCCCCCCAACCCCCCTCCCCCCGCTTTGCTCCACTTTCACTCTGAGCCCTCCCTGGAGTCCACTCCGGGTGTTCGTCCTAGAGACATAGGCGGAGCCCTTCCCCGGGGATCCTGGTGCATTCGTCGTGAGTGTGGCATCCGTTGGACAAAGAGCCCCTGGCTCTTCAGCAGGATTGTTTTCCCTGTAAGCTTGTTCATCTCTGCAGGAGTCCCCCAGAACTCAGGTTTCTGGCCCCTGCAGGCCTGTGTTGTTGTTTCGGTTTGGCCACGGAAGATCCTCAGAGTTTCTCGTGTTTCGATCACCTTGAAGGGACCAGAATGACTGTCAGTTGGGAAGATATTGCAGTATGTGAATGATGCTCAGGGCAGGATCTCTTCATTGGAAACCAGTGCAACCTGAAGGGTATGTGTAGCGACCAGGCTACCCTGCCCTAGTTTTCCCTCTGCATTTCTTGCAGACATATTGCACACTGGCCAGCATCTTGACTCAGTACATCCTTACTCGAGGTTCTTCCTGCCTTTCTTGGACACATCTCAGCATGCATATCCATTTCAGGTCAGGGTCCACGCGTGAGGGCACTTGCTTCCTCCAATCCTGGGCTGGGAGCAGTGAACTGCTAAGGAGGCCAACAGCAGGTGCTGCTCCGCTGGGTTCCACCCTATCTGCCGGTCCCTTGCCTTCTGCCACTGTGCTCGGGGCTGTTGTGGACCTAGTCCTGCCAGCCAGAACCGTCACCGTTGCTACGTTCTGTTGAGTATGCTGAAGGAGGACAGCACTGCCCAGGCCGAAGCCATGCTGGCCACACCGAGACCACGGAATGGATTTGCTGAGGCACGGCGTTTGCAGAGGCACTGCCTCGATGCCCAGGGCTGTTCGCGCCTAGGTACCTGACTCAGAAACCTCCTCGTGGTGGTCACCTGCACCCAGCCCCGAAGCCTAGGGTTCCGCTGGCACCTCGGGGCCACCCATGCAAGGTCAATCCAAGTCTGAGTAAGCGCAATTCCTGCCAAGAGCCGAGGCTGGGCTGCCTTGCTCGGGGCCCGCCACATCCACCATGCACACGCTTGTGGGAAACTCTATCCCTGGGCAGGGGTATCGTGAGTGACAGCTCCATGCTTCCTAAGACTAAACGGGGACATAGTTAGACCTCGAGACATGGGAAGGCAGTGGCCGTAAGGGCGGCCAAACTTCTATACTTCCGAAGGGAACGGGAACAATCCGGAAAGCGGATGTGTCATTGCATGTGCCCTCAGCCAAGAAAGGAGGTCAGCTCCCTTCCCAGCCGTCAGGCCCAGGCTAAGTGCGAATGTCTAACCTGGGCCCTTCCAGTGCCCTGGGCTTCTGAGTGCCTGCGTGGGGTTGACAACAACTTGCCGGGGTGCCTGTCCCCAGACCTGTCCCACAGTCCCGATGTTGGGACTAGGGTCCCCAGCTGAACACCGAGGATATTCTTCTCACAGACTATATGGGATGGACCCCAGAGAGGAACTCGTGTGCAAATAGGGTGGAAAAGGGGTGAAAATAGAGTCCCCGAGGGCCAGAGAGCTTCACCAGGAATCAGAATGACATGACCTGGAAAACGAAGTGACTAGTGCCATGTGCTAGCAAGCTGGCCCTCTCAGGAAGAAGCAACACCTGTGGGCTTTGGTGAAGGGAGCCCTTAAGAGGCTACCCGGGGTCCCTGGGACCAAGTTGCCTGCATTCTTCTTCAGAAAGACAGGGGAAGTCCTGGCTTTGGGTCTGTTTCTTGCCCTTTCCCAGTAGAGGACAGGGGCAGCAGTGATTCAGCTCTGGCTGTTTGGGGCTCCTGGCCGAAGGTCAAGTGGTTAGAACCCGACCGGGTCCAACCGTCACTTCAAAGACCCTGGGTGCACTCTCCACAGTTCAAACGCATGAGCCGTCGAATCTGCAGTGTGAAGGCCCCTCTGTCAGCTTGGGGAGACAGGCCAGCTGGCTACCCATGCCTGCGATGACTCGAGCTGACTAAGCACCAAGCCCCCAGGGACAGAGGGGCCTGCTGTTCTCCGGGAGAGCAGACACTGAGAGCTGTCAATTGGTTCAGGAAGTGACTGGGTACTCCACACCAGTGCTCGGACCCGGGCTGCGTACCTGACACAGACCCATGGATCCTGGTATGTTCTAGTTTCCAAAGAGTATGTTCCTCTGAGGCTCTTGCTCCGGATGACCCCCAAGTGGAACCTAGTCTGAGGAGAGAGCAATCAAAGGCAAAGAGGCACCCTGGGGACCAACGTTCATCCTTCCAGAAGAGAATGGGCTCCAGTGAGAATTCAGTGCCTACTCCCAGCTCCCGGCAAGCTGACTGTCTGGCAAGTGAGAACACCTGAGGGCTGTGGGCCAAGGAAAGCTCCATTGGCTACACCTGTGCCGCAGTCTGCCCTGAGAGGAGACCAGCTCCTTCTCTCAGGCTATGCGGCTGGTCCGGGGTTTCACCTGCGTGAGGCTTGGTGTGGGCGCGAGAGAAGACGCAGAGCCAGTCTCTTGGAAACAGCCTCTTTTCAGGACTGCCCCAAGTTTATTCTTCCTCCAGGCTTTTTATGCATTTTTCTCTAAGCACGCCAAGTATACGTCTTGTAAAGATGGGCAGGATGAAATCATTCCAGTTCCTCAAAGTTCCTAGTAAAAAACCAGTGAAAACATTCTACGCATTCCATAAAACTCCAAAGAATGATTTGTGGTTTCCGTTACATAGAATGTTGCAACAATCAGTATAGGAGGGTCCAAAACTGTTCCCATGCAGTCATAACGTCACTGATGGCCACATTCTGGTCAATATCATGGGTCGAAAGGGTAAGAACAAAGTCCACGGATATTCATGAAGGCTCTGGCTGCAGTCAAAAGATTATGTGAAAAACATGTTTTTCTCTAAAGTTACTCCCTAAGATTCCCTGTCATCTCCTGACCGTTAACAACGTCTTAACCCAAAACCTGCCGCAATTACCACATTCCTGCGGGTCAGGCAGCATTCTTCAAACGTCAATTCAAAAATGAATAGAGTCCTAAGATAGAGGAGCGTCTATCTGAATGTATGTGATTGTATTTCCCTGACAGTCCACACTAAGAAATCATTAGAAGCAAAATATACGGAAGAAACCACACCCCAAATTGACCTGGGGGGAGAAAGACCTACAAGGCCCATCTTGGCCTTGCAGCTCTGCAAACAAGGACTTCTCTTCCAGGTTATTTTTACTCCACCTGGGGTTGCAAGGGCTGGAACCTCAGTTCTCCACCTCACGGGCCTGCGATCGAGGTCTTGTGTTCGAGGCGGTGAATGCTTCACCCTGGGTTCCATGGGCTCGGGCCTCAGGCCTTCCCTAAACGGTCTCCTGCACCCCTGAGAGTGCAGTTCTGCAGGAGGTCTGTATTCTGCCTCCAGAAACAGAGGGAAAACTGTCCTGCCCATCAGGAAACTGATGCACCTTTGATGTAGAGGCAAACGGTCCCTGCTCCCAGCTGGTTCCCAAGTGCTTGGAACCTGGACCTGATGCAGTCGTTCTTTCAAGAGACCTTTCGGTGCCGACCAGGGCCTGAGGCATAGTGTGCCTAGGGGAACCATCTGTGAGATGGAAGGAAAGAAGGTCTACCCTTCCCTGCGCTTCCCAGGGCTGGCCAAGCAAGAATTCTTCCACCGGGACTTGAGAAAGGGACCAGAAGCTTCCGGCACTGAGTGCATTTCTTACCCTGACCTACAGTGGACAGTCACCAGTGGTTTTGGTGGAACGGGTTTTCACACTTAGGTGTTTGGGATCAGGCTCTGGGGAAGTATTCCTTGAACAGGCAATGCACTGACTACTTGTGGAAGCGAAACGCCTGTGTGGGAACCATTTGATTTTCCATATGAAGCCATCTCAAGCAGCCCGGGGAAGGAGGCCTACTGGGGAACCATGAATGCCAAGCCCCGCAAGGGCAGTAGCAGGGACTGCATCGTTCTTTGGGGATATCAGAAACGGACTTCTCTAGGCTAGCCTAGGTCTGGAGAGGGAGTGGGCCACCAATCCCTGGGCTTTCGTGATGGGAGTGAGAGCCCCACCACGTTTCAGTGTGACTCAAGACCTCGGGAGGAATCAGCTATGGGGTCCCAGTGGATCCATCACGGCTTAAAGGCTTTCATTTCACTAGACAATAGGAGAAACCTCACGAGAACCTGACAAGCTCTGTTGCTCTTCTCCCTGCCATTGACAACGCTTCCTCCAGGATTCTCTGGCTTTGCCAACACTCTAACATTTCGTCTGGCACCTCCAAGCGCCCTGTGTCTTGGTCTTGTGCAAACATTTCTCAAAGGCAAGGCCCCAGGGCCTTTCGGCCCACCCTAGGCCAGAGTCAGGATGCCTTGGCCAAGCTCCTCAGTCCTAATGAGGGGACATTGCTCTGAGGTGTGGCCTCGAATTCCCCACAGTGGGGCCTTACTTCCAAACAGAGCAAGCGCATGCAAATGGATACACAGAAAGCAGAAGATCTTCATGGCAGATGAGCATGGCAGAATTCTGAGCACAAAGAGAGAGGCCCAATCTGGCAAGCTGGCTCTTTTCTGAATGAAGAAACACACGTGGGCGTGGTAAATGGGAATCAGCCATGTGCTGGATGAGGGAGCACAAGGAAAGCTGAGGGCCACACGCAAGCTAGCATCATCGGTCCCCTCCGCCAGCAGAGACGTGTGTGACATTCCTCAGGCACTCCTGGCTGCCCAAGCCCAAAGGAGAGGACAGAAGACCAATGCTCACACTGATGGAGCCTCCATCAATCGACAGTATCTTCGGAAATGACAAGAAAAAGCCAGGGGTCTCATCGGCAGCACCCTATAGACTCAGTTTCCTGGAGCCCCCAAATCAGCCTGGCCTCCCTAGTGATGTGAGGAACAAAGGCAAGAAGGAAATGGCAGAGAAAGGAGCACTTCCTGGGGTGTCTGAGTCCCTGAAGCCTCCGATTTGAACTCAGGTCAGGATCTCACAGTTCCTGTGTTCCAGCCCCACAGAGCAGAGAGGCTCTGTGCTGAGAGCGCAGCGTCTGGAGCCTGCTTCAGATTTTCGCTCCCCCTCACTCTCTGCCCCTCTGCTGGTGCCTATTCTCTCTCTCTCTTTCTCTGGCTCTGGCCCTGGCTCTGGCGCTCTCTCCCTTGCTCTCTCTTGTTTCTCCCACACTCTCCGTCTCCCTGTCTCCTCCCTCTCTCCAAAAATAAATAAACATTTAAAGGGATGAAACTGTAAGTTCCTTGTCACCAGCAGCCCACTGACAGATATTTGAGGCTGGCAGAGTCAAAGGTTTCTCCAGCAACTGCTAAGTGTCCTTATGGAAAGGCCTTGCCAGAGGGCAAATCAACTCTAGCTTGACAATAGCTAGCCCTGCAGTAATCTGTGACTCCTTAGCATATGAAAGCACCCTTGTCAACTTGCCAGCTGCCCTCACCTTGCCCAAGCTCAGGCTTAGAAGCAGGCATTCTTCACATGGTTTTCATAAAACGAAGAATTCTTATAATTAATAACAAGAATAAACCAGAAGCAACACACTGGGACTGCTGACCTGAGCACGGTTCCTAGGCAAGCTTGGTTTCCTGAGAGTAAGAAGGAAACAGCTGGCGGGTTGGGATGAAAGGCAAGAGCAGGCACAAGAATGTCTCAGCCTCCCAGCAAACAGGCACCTGCCACGGAGGCTTTCCTTTCCAGAAAGCAAATGTATTCCTGCGGGCACTGCTCAGTTCGGTTCCTACGGAGGCAACTGAGCCCCGAACCCCACGTAGTGTCGTCTTCTCTGTAGCTTTTGCTTCTTTGTCTCGCATATAGAGTCATATACGAACATGCAGTCTCAATAAGTGGTCTCACGTTCCGAGGTGCCGAGGGATGCTGTCACATGTACGTGAAGCCAGGTTGCCTTGAGGGAGTTTTCCCCCTTTCTTTAGGGAGCGGACCCTCCCACATTCCCCCCTTTGATGCTCAGATCCCCTGTCTAGCCTCAAAGAGCACCATCTTACTTTGCAGGTTGATATTTTTATCACAACTTAACACGAGTGGCCGTCTCTTTTTTCTGTCTCTCTCTCTGTAAAGCCTGTTCACAATGAGACTGGAGGCAGACCATATCAGCAGGGTAGCACAGCAGGGTCACATTAAGCACCCGCTGAAATTTAGGAATCTCATTCCCATGAGGCTTTGGAATCCTCTAAGAGTGGAAAACCGTCCTCCACATAAGTGTCCGGTGTTCCACGTGTTTCAGGTGTGGACTGGGACATGAGCCACCTTTTCCTTTTGATCTGTGATCTCCTCGGTGACTTTTTCCTCATCATCTCTCTCTAGGCAGCAGGTGTTCAGGTTCCATTTTCCACAAACACTTCTCTCAGAAGCCAGCATGGAATCTAAGGCCAAGCAAGTGTGAGAGATGGCATCGTACTCCTTGGTTCGTCGCTTGACTAGAAAGCAAAGAGCTCAGGCATTTTCATTAGTGATAACTTTTGTACAACTCCTTGAAGTCTACTTCTGTGGTTTAGCATGCAAATGGGAGTGTAGTAGCCCCAATATGCATCCTCTGTCTAGAAGGCAGGGCCATAATATTGGATTCTATGCTCGGGAGGCCATTTATTATCTTTTTCATGGTGAATTTGTACGGCACGCTGCTTCTTGAGTCTCCCCGTCCCTCACACTTGAACTCGCAAATGTTGTTCTCTGGCACGTGGGAGCAGGAAGAAAGATGGACACACCTTTGCAGCACATAGGAGCCTGTCCAGACCGAGGGAAGTCCAATACAGTGTGTTCTTTCACATTCCTAGTACGGTCCACCTGGGAAGTGCCATTTGATGGCTGTGTTGGCAGTGTCTCAGGCCTCTGCGAGATGACAGAAGTTAGACAAGGGGCGGGGATCCGGCTCAAGGTGACAAGGCTTTCAGGTGGAACTTTGAGTTGGCCCTGTTGGCCAAGCCCATAGGTGTTTCTCCTTCCTGAGGCAGTCTGTGAGCTGGGGGAGGCCATGCTAGTCTCCTCACACTCCGCGTTATGTCCTTCTCATCCCTGGTTCAGAACTCTGGACGTCCGTCCACCCATTTCCCCCCCAACCCCCCTCCCCCCGCTTTGCTCCACTTTCACTCTGAGCCCTCCCTGGAGTCCACTCCGGGTGTTCGTCCTAGAGACATAGGCGGAGCCCTTCCCCGGGGATCCTGGTGCATTCGTCGTGAGTGTGGCATCCGTTGGACAAAGAGCCCCTGGCTCTTCAGCAGGATTGTTTTCCCTGTAAGCTTGTTCATCTCTGCAGGAGTCCCCCAGAACTCAGGTTTCTGGCCCCTGCAGGCCTGTGTTGTTGTTTCGGTTTGGCCACGGAAGATCCTCAGAGTTTCTCGTGTTTCGATCACCTTGAAGGGACCAGAATGACTGTCAGTTGGGAAGATATTGCAGTATGTGAATGATGCTCAGGGCAGGATCTCTTCATTGGAAACCAGTGCAACCTGAAGGGTATGTGTAGCGACCAGGCTACCCTGCCCTAGTTTTCCCTCTGCATTTCTTGCAGACATATTGCACACTGGCCAGCATCTTGACTCAGTACATCCTTACTCGAGGTTCTTCCTGCCTTTCTTGGACACATCTCAGCATGCATATCCATTTCAGGTCAGGGTCCACGCGTGAGGGCACTTGCTTCCTCCAATCCTGGGCTGGGAGCAGTGAACTGCTAAGGAGGCCAACAGCAGGTGCTGCTCCGCTGGGTTCCACCCTATCTGCCGGTCCCTTGCCTTCTGCCACTGTGCTCGGGGCTGTTGTGGACCTAGTCCTGCCAGCCAGAACCGTCACCGTTGCTACGTTCTGTTGAGTATGCTGAAGGAGGACAGCACTGCCCAGGCCGAAGCCATGCTGGCCACACCGAGACCACGGAATGGATTTGCTGAGGCACGGCGTTTGCAGAGGCACTGCCTCGATGCCCAGGGCTGTTCGCGCCTAGGTACCTGACTCAGAAACCTCCTCGTGGTGGTCACCTGCACCCAGCCCCGAAGCCTAGGGTTCCGCTGGCACCTCGGGGCCACCCATGCAAGGTCAATCCAAGTCTGAGTAAGCGCAATTCCTGCCAAGAGCCGAGGCTGGGCTGCCTTGCTCGGGGCCCGCCACATCCACCATGCACACGCTTGTGGGAAACTCTATCCCTGGGCAGGGGTATCGTGAGTGACAGCTCCATGCTTCCTAAGACTAAACGGGGACATAGTTAGACCTCGAGACATGGGAAGGCAGTGGCCGTAAGGGCGGCCAAACTTCTATACTTCCGAAGGGAACGGGAACAATCCGGAAAGCGGATGTGTCATTGCATGTGCCCTCAGCCAAGAAAGGAGGTCAGCTCCCTTCCCAGCCGTCAGGCCCAGGCTAAGTGCGAATGTCTAACCTGGGCCCTTCCAGTGCCCTGGGCTTCTGAGTGCCTGCGTGGGGTTGACAACAACTTGCCGGGGTGCCTGTCCCCAGACCTGTCCCACAGTCCCGATGTTGGGACTAGGGTCCCCAGCTGAACACCGAGGATATTCTTCTCACAGACTATATGGGATGGACCCCAGAGAGGAACTCGTGTGCAAATAGGGTGGAAAAGGGGTGAAAATAGAGTCCCCGAGGGCCAGAGAGCTTCACCAGGAATCAGAATGACATGACCTGGAAAACGAAGTGACTAGTGCCATGTGCTAGCAAGCTGGCCCTCTCAGGAAGAAGCAACACCTGTGGGCTTTGGTGAAGGGAGCCCTTAAGAGGCTACACGGGGTCCCTGGGACCAAGTTGCCTGCATTCTTCTTCAGAAAGACAGGGGAAGTCCTGGCTTTGGGTCTGTTTCTTGCCCTTTCCCAGTAGAGGACAGGGGCAGCAGTGATTCAGCTCTGGCTGTTTGGGGCTCCTGGCCGAAGGTCAAGTGGTTAGAACCCGACCGGGGTCCAACCGTCACTTCAAAGACCCTGGGTGCACTCTCCACAGTTCAAACGCATGAGCCGTCGAATCTGCAGTGTGAAGGCCCCTCTGTCAGCTTGGGGAGACAGGCCAGCTGGCTACCCATGCCTGCGATGACTCGAGCTGACTAAGCACCAAGCCCCCAGGGACAGAGGGGCCTGCTGTTCTCCGGGAGAGCAGACACTGAGAGCTGTCAATTGGTTCAGGAAGTGACTGGGTACTCCACACCAGTGCTCGGACCCGGGCTGCGTACCTGACACAGACCCATGGATCCTGGTATGTTCTAGTTTCCAAAGAGTATGTTCCTCTGAGGCTCTTGCTCCGGATGACCCCCAAGTGGAACCTAGTCTGAGGAGAGAGCAATCAAAGGCAAAGAGGCACCCTGGGGACCAACGTTCATCCTTCCAGAAGAGAATGGGCTCCAGTGAGAATTCAGTGCCTACTCCCAGCTCCCGGCAAGCTGACTGTCTGGCAAGTGAGAACACCTGAGGGCTGTGGGCCAAGGAAAGCTCCATTGGCTACACCTGTGCCGCAGTCTGCCCTGAGAGGAGACCAGCTCCTTCTCTCAGGCTATGCGGCTGGTCCGGGGTTTCACCTGCGTGAGGCTTGGTGTGGGCGCGAGAGAAGACGCAGAGCCAGTCTCTTGGAAACAGCCTCTTTTCAGGACTGCCCCAAGTTTATTCTTCCTCCAGGCTTTTTATGCATTTTTCTCTAAGCACGCCAAGTATACGTCTTGTAAAGATGGGCAGGATGAAATCATTCCAGTTCCTCAAAGTTCCTAGTAAAAAACCAGTGAAAACATTCTACGCATTCCATAAAACTCCAAAGAATGATTTGTGGTTTCCGTTACATAGAATGTTGCAACAATCAGTATAGGAGGGTCCAAAACTGTTCCCATGCAGTCATAACGTCACTGATGGCCACATTCTGGTCAATATCATGGGTCGAAAGGGTAAGAACAAAGTCCACGGATATTCATGAAGGCTCTGGCTGCAGTCAAAAGATTATGTGAAAAACATGTTTTTCTCTAAAGTTACTCCCTAAGATTCCCTGTCATCTCCTGACCGTTAACAACGTCTTAACCCAAAACCTGCCGCAATTACCACATTCCTGCGGGTCAGGCAGCATTCTTCAAACGTCAATTCAAAAATGAATAGAGTCCTAAGATAGAGGAGCGTCTATCTGAATGTATGTGATTGTATTTCCCTGACAGTCCACACTAAGAAATCATTAGAAGCAAAATATACGGAAGAAACCACACCCCAAATTGACCTGGGGGGAGAAAGACCTACAAGGCCCATCTTGGCCTTGCAGCTCTGCAAACAAGGACTTCTCTTCCAGGTTATTTTTACTCCACCTGGGGTTGCAAGGGCTGGAACCTCAGTTCTCCACCTCACGGGCCTGCGATCGAGGTCTTGTGTTCGAGGCGGTGAATGCTTCACCCTGGGTTCCATGGGCTCGGGCCTCAGGCCTTCCCTAAACGGTCTCCTGCACCCCTGAGAGTGCAGTTCTGCAGGAGGTCTGTATTCTGCCTCCAGAAACAGAGGGAAAACTGTCCTGCCCATCAGGAAACTGATGCACCTTTGATGTAGAGGCAAACGGTCCCTGCTCCCAGCTGGTTCCCAAGTGCTTGGAACCTGGACCTGATGCAGTCGTTCTTTCAAGAGACCTTTCGGTGCCGACCAGGGCCTGAGGCATAGTGTGCCTAGGGGAACCATCTGTGAGATGGAAGGAAAGAAGGTCTACCCTTCCCTGCGCTTCCCAGGGCTGGCCAAGCAAGAATTCTTCCACCGGGACTTGAGAAAGGGACCAGAAGCTTCCGGCACTGAGTGCATTTCTTACCCTGACCTACAGTGGACAGTCACCAGTGGTTTTGGTGGAACGGGTTTTCCCACTTAGGTGTTTGGGATCAGGCTCTGGGGAAGTATTCCTTGAACAGGCAATGCACTGACTACTTGTGGAAGCGAAACGCCTGTGTGGGAACCATTTGATTTTCCATATGAAGCCATCTCAAGCAGCCCGGGGAAGGAGGCCTACTGGGGAACCATGAATGCCAAGCCCCGCAAGGGCAGTAGCAGGGACTGCATCGTTCTTTGGGGATATCAGAAACGGACTTCTCTAGGCTAGCCTAGGTCTGGAGAGGGAGTGGGCCACCAATCCCTGGGCTTTCGTGATGGGAGTGAGAGCCCCACCACGTTTCAGTGTGACTCAAGACCTCGGGAGGAATCAGCTATGGGGTCCCAGTGGATCCATCACGGCTTAAAGGCTTTCATTTCACTAGACAATAGGAGAAACCTCACGAGAACCTGACAAGCTCTGTTGCTCTTCTCCCTGCCATTGACAACGCTTCCTCCAGGATTCTCTGGCTTTGCCAACACTCTAACATTTCGTCTGGCACCTCCAAGCGCCCTGTGTCTTGGTCTTGTGCAAACATTTCTCAAAGGCAAGGCCCCAGGGCCTTTCGGCCCACCCTAGGCCAGAGTCAGGATGCCTTGGCCAAGCTCCTCAGTCCTAATGAGGGGACATTGCTCTGAGGTGTGGCCTCGAATTCCCCACAGTGGGGCCTTACTTCCAAACAGAGCAAGCGCATGCAAATGGATACACAGAAAGCAGAAGATCTTCATGGCAGATGAGCATGGCAGAATTCTGAGCACAAAGAGAGAGGCCCAATCTGGCAAGCTGGCTCTTTTCTGAATGAAGAAACACACGTGGGCGTGGTAAATGGGAATCAGCCATGTGCTGGATGAGGGAGCACAAGGAAAGCTGAGGGCCACACGCAAGCTAGCATCATCGGTCCCCTCCGCCAGCAGAGACGTGTGTGACATTCCTCAGGCACTCCTGGCTGCCCAAGCCCAAAGGAGAGGACAGAAGACCAATGCTCACACTGATGGAGCCTCCATCAATCGACAGTATCTTCGGAAATGACAAGAAAAAGCCAGGGGTCTCATCGGCAGCACCCTATAGACTCAGTTTCCTGGAGCCCCCAAATCAGCCTGGCCTCCCTAGTGATGTGAGGAACAAAGGCAAGAAGGAAATGGCAGAGAAAGGAGCACTTCCTGGGGTGTCTGAGTCCCTGAAGCCTCCGATTTGAACTCAGGTCAGGATCTCACAGTTCCTGTGTTCCAGCCCCACAGAGCAGAGAGGCTCTGTGCTGAGAGCGCAGCGTCTGGAGCCTGCTTCAGATTTTCGCTCCCCCTCACTCTCTGCCCCTCTGCTGGTGCCTATTCTCTCTCTCTCTTTCTCTGGCTCTGGCCCTGGCTCTGGCGCTCTCTCCCTTGCTCTCTCTTGTTTCTCCCACACTCTCCGTCTCCCTGTCTCCTCCCTCTCTCCAAAAATAAATAAACATTTAAAGGGATGAAACTGTAAGTTCCTTGTCACCAGCAGCCCACTGACAGATATTTGAGGCTGGCAGAGTCAAAGGTTTCTCCAGCAACTGCTAAGTGTCCTTATGGAAAGGCCTTGCCAGAGGGCAAATCAACTCTAGCTTGACAATAGCTAGCCCTGCAGTAATCTGTGACTCCTTAGCATATGAAAGCACCCTTGTCAACTTGCCAGCTGCCCTCACCTTGCCCAAGCTCAGGCTTAGAAGCAGGCATTCTTCACATGGTTTTCATAAAACGAAGAATTCTTATAATTAATAACAAGAATAAACCAGAAGCAACACACTGGGACTGCTGACCTGAGCACGGTTCCTAGGCAAGCTTGGTTTCCTGAGAGTAAGAAGGAAACAGCTGGCGGGTTGGGATGAAAGGCAAGAGCAGGCACAAGAATGTCTCAGCCTCCCAGCAAACAGGCACCTGCCACGGAGGCTTTCCTTTCCAGAAAGCAAATGTATTCCTGCGGGCACTGCTCAGTTCGGTTCCTACGGAGGCAACTGAGCCCCGAACCCCACGTAGTGTCGTCTTCTCTGTAGCTTTTGCTTCTTTGTCTCGCATATAGAGTCATATACGAACATGCAGTCTCAATAAGTGGTCTCACGTTCCGAGGTCCCGAGGGATGCTGTCACATGTACGTGAAGCCAGGTTGCCTTGAGGGAGTTTTCCCCCTTTCTTTAGGGAGCGGACCCTCCCACATTCCCCCCTTTGATGCTCAGATCCCCTGTCTAGCCTCAAAGAGCACCATCTTACTTTGCAGGTTGATATTTTTATCACAACTTAACACGAGTGGCCGTCTCTTTTTTCTGTCTCTCTCTCTGTAAAGCCTGTTCACAATGAGACTGGAGGCAGACCATATCAGCAGGGTAGCACAGCAGGGTCACATTAAGCACCCGCTGAAATTTAGGAATCTCATTCCCATGAGGCTTTGGAATCCTCTAAGAGTGGAAAACCGTCCTCCACATAAGTGTCCGGTGTTCCACGTGTTTCAGGTGTGGACTGGGACATGAGCCACCTTTTCCTTTTGATCTGTGATCTCCTCGGTGACTTTTTCCTCATCATCTCTCTCTAGGCAGCAGGTGTTCAGGTTCCATTTTCCACAAACACTTCTCTCAGAAGCCAGCATGGAATCTAAGGCCAAGCAAGTGTGAGAGATGGCATCGTACTCCTTGGTTCGTCGCTTGACTAGAAAGCAAAGAGCTCAGGCATTTTCATTAGTGATAACTTTTGTACAACTCCTTGAAGTCTACTTCTGTGGTTTAGCATGCAAATGGGAGTGTAGTAGCCCCAATATGCATCCTCTGTCTAGAAGGCAGGGCCATAATATTGGATTCTATGCTCGGGAGGCCATTTATTATCTTTTTCATGGTGAATTTGTACGGCTCGCTGCTTCTTGGAGTCTCCCCGTCCCTCACACTTGAACTCGCAAATGTTGTTCTCTGGCACGTGGGAGCAGGAAGAAAGATGGACACACCTTTGCAGCACATAGGAGCCTGTCCAGACCGAGGGAAGTCCAATACAGTGTGTTCTTTCACATTCCTAGTACGGTCCACCTGGGAAGTGCCATTTGATGGCTGTGTTGGCAGTGTCTCAGGCCTCTGCGAGATGACAGAAGTTAGACAAGGGGCGGGGATCCGGCTCAAGGTGACAAGGCTTTCAGGTGGAACTTTGAGTTGGCCCTGTTGGCCAAGCCCATAGGTGTTTCTCCTTCCTGAGGCAGTCTGTGAGCTGGGGGAGGCCATGCTAGTCTCCTCACACTCCGCGTTATGTCCTTCTCATCCCTGGTTCAGAACTCTGGACGTCCGTCCACCCATTTCCCCCCCAACCCCCCTCCCCCCGCTTTGCTCCACTTTCACTCTGAGCCCTCCCTGGAGTCCACTCCGGGTGTTCGTCCTAGAGACATAGGCGGAGCCCTTCCCCGGGGATCCTGGTGCATTCGTCGTGAGTGTGGCATCCGTTGGACAAAGAGCCCCTGGCTCTTCAGCAGGATTGTTTTCCCTGTAAGCTTGTTCATCTCTGCAGGAGTCCCCCAGAACTCAGGTTTCTGGCCCCTGCAGGCCTGTGTTGTTGTTTCGGTTTGGCCACGGAAGATCCTCAGAGTTTCTCGTGTTTCGATCACCTTGAAGGGACCAGAATGACTGTCAGTTGGGAAGATATTGCAGTATGTGAATGATGCTCAGGGCAGGATCTCTTCATTGGAAACCAGTGCAACCTGAAGGGTATGTGTAGCGACCAGGCTACCCTGCCCTAGTTTTCCCTCTGCATTTCTTGCAGACATATTGCACACTGGCCAGCATCTTGACTCAGTACATCCTTACTCGAGGTTCTTCCTGCCTTTCTTGGACACATCTCAGCATGCATATCCATTTCAGGTCAGGGTCCACGCGTGAGGGCACTTGCTTCCTCCAATCCTGGGCTGGGAGCAGTGAACTGCTAAGGAGGCCAACAGCAGGTGCTGCTCCGCTGGGTTCCACCCTATCTGCCGGTCCCTTGCCTTCTGCCACTGTGCTCGGGGCTGTTGTGGACCTAGTCCTGCCAGCCAGAACCGTCACCGTTGCTACGTTCTGTTGAGTATGCTGAAGGAGGACAGCACTGCCCAGGCCGAAGCCATGCTGGCCACACCGAGACCACGGAATGGATTTGCTGAGGCACGGCGTTTGCAGAGGCACTGCCTCGATGCCCAGGGCTGTTCGCGCCTAGGTACCTGACTCAGAAACCTCCTCGTGGTGGTCACCTGCACCCAGCCCCGAAGCCTAGGGTTCCGCTGGCACCTCGGGGCCACCCATGCAAGGTCAATCCAAGTCTGAGTAAGCGCAATTCCTGCCAAGAGCCGAGGCTGGGCTGCCTTGCTCGGGGCCCGCCACATCCACCATGCACACGCTTGTGGGAAACTCTATCCCTGGGCAGGGGTATCGTGAGTGACAGCTCCATGCTTCCTAAGACTAAACGGGGACATAGTTAGACCTCGAGACATGGGAAGGCAGTGGCCGTAAGGGCGGCCAAACTTCTATACTTCCGAAGGGAACGGGAACAATCCGGAAAGCGGATGTGTCATTGCATGTGCCCTCAGCCAAGAAAGGAGGTCAGCTCCCTTCCCAGCCGTCAGGCCCAGGCTAAGTGCGAATGTCTAACCTGGGCCCTTCCAGTGCCCTGGGCTTCTGAGTGCCTGCGTGGGGTTGACAACAACTTGCCGGGGTGCCTGTCCCCAGACCTGTCCCACAGTCCCGATGTTGGGACTAGGGTCCCCAGCTGAACACCGAGGATATTCTTCTCACAGACTATATGGGATGGACCCCAGAGAGGAACTCGTGTGCAAATAGGGTGGAAAAGGGGTGAAAATAGAGTCCCCGAGGGCCAGAGAGCTTCACCAGGAATCAGAATGACATGACCTGGAAAACGAAGTGACTAGTGCCATGTGCTAGCAAGCTGGCCCTCTCAGGAAGAAGCAACACCTGTGGGCTTTGGTGAAGGGAGCCCTTAAGAGGCTACCCGGGGTCCCTGGGACCAAGTTGCCTGCATTCTTCTTCAGAAAGACAGGGGAAGTCCTGGCTTTGGGTCTGTTTCTTGCCCTTTCCCAGTAGAGGACAGGGGCAGCAGTGATTCAGCTCTGGCTGTTTGGGGCTCCTGGCCGAAGGTCAAGTGGTTAGAACCCGACCGGGTCCAACCGTCACTTCAAAGACCCTGGGTGCACTCTCCACAGTTCAAACGCATGAGCCGTCGAATCTGCAGTGTGAAGGCCCCTCTGTCAGCTTGGGGAGACAGGCCAGCTGGCTACCCATGCCTGCGATGACTCGAGCTGACTAAGCACCAAGCCCCCAGGGACAGAGGGGCCTGCTGTTCTCCGGGAGAGCAGACACTGAGAGCTGTCAATTGGTTCAGGAAGTGACTGGGTACTCCACACCAGTGCTCGGACCCGGGCTGCGTACCTGACACAGACCCATGGATCCTGGTATGTTCTAGTTTCCAAAGAGTATGTTCCTCTGAGGCTCTTGCTCCGGATGACCCCCAAGTGGAACCTAGTCTGAGGAGAGAGCAATCAAAGGCAAAGAGGCACCCTGGGGACCAACGTTCATCCTTCCAGAAGAGAATGGGCTCCAGTGAGAATTCAGTGCCTACTCCCAGCTCCCGGCAAGCTGACTGTCTGGCAAGTGAGAACACCTGAGGGCTGTGGGCCAAGGAAAGCTCCATTGGCTACACCTGTGCCGCAGTCTGCCCTGAGAGGAGACCAGCTCCTTCTCTCAGGCTATGCGGCTGGTCCGGGGTTTCACCTGCGTGAGGCTTGGTGTGGGCGCGAGAGAAGACGCAGAGCCAGTCTCTTGGAAACAGCCTCTTTTCAGGACTGCCCCAAGTTTATTCTTCCTCCAGGCTTTTTATGCATTTTTCTCTAAGCACGCCAAGTATACGTCTTGTAAAGATGGGCAGGATGAAATCATTCCAGTTCCTCAAAGTTCCTAGTAAAAAACCAGTGAAAACATTCTACGCATTCCATAAAACTCCAAAGAATGATTTGTGGTTTCCGTTACATAGAATGTTGCAACAATCAGTATAGGAGGGTCC
This sequence comes from Paguma larvata, assembly GCA_030068075.1. Lineage (NCBI taxonomy): Eukaryota > Metazoa > Chordata > Mammalia > Carnivora > Viverridae > Paguma > Paguma larvata. The sequence continues at coordinate 30,852 of JAINVK010000115.1, forward strand.
AAAACTGTTCCCATGCAGTCATAACGTCACTGATGGCCACATTCTGGTCAATATCATGGGTCGAAAGGGTAAGAACAAAGTCCACGGATATTCATGAAGGCTCTGGCTGCAGTCAAAAGATTATGTGAAAAACATGTTTTTCTCTAAAGTTACTCCCTAAGATTCCCTGTCATCTCCTGACCGTTAACAACGTCTTAACCCAAAACCTGCCGCAATTACCACATTCCTGCGGGTCAGGCAGCATTCTTCAAACGTCAATTCAAAAATGAATAGAGTCCTAAGATAGAGGAGCGTCTATCTGAATGTATGTGATTGTATTTCCCTGACAGTCCACACTAAGAAATCATTAGAAGCAAAATATACGGAAGAAACCACACCCCAAATTGACCTGGGGGGAGAAAGACCTACAAGGCCCATCTTGGCCTTGCAGCTCTGCAAACAAGGACTTCTCTTCCAGGTTATTTTTACTCCACCTGGGGTTGCAAGGGCTGGAACCTCAGTTCTCCACCTCACGGGCCTGCGATCGAGGTCTTGTGTTCGAGGCGGTGAATGCTTCACCCTGGGTTCCATGGGCTCGGGCCTCAGGCCTTCCCTAAACGGTCTCCTGCACCCCTGAGAGTGCAGTTCTGCAGGAGGTCTGTATTCTGCCTCCAGAAACAGAGGGAAAACTGTCCTGCCCATCAGGAAACTGATGCACCTTTGATGTAGAGGCAAACGGTCCCTGCTCCCAGCTGGTTCCCAAGTGCTTGGAACCTGGACCTGATGCAGTCGTTCTTTCAAGAGACCTTTCGGTGCCGACCAGGGCCTGAGGCATAGTGTGCCTAGGGGAACCATCTGTGAGATGGAAGGAAAGAAGGTCTACCCTTCCCTGCGCTTCCCAGGGCTGGCCAAGCAAGAATTCTTCCACCGGGACTTGAGAAAGGGACCAGAAGCTTCCGGCACTGAGTGCATTTCTTACCCTGACCTACAGTGGACAGTCACCAGTGGTTTTGGTGGAACGGGTTTTCACACTTAGGTGTTTGGGATCAGGCTCTGGGGAAGTATTCCTTGAACAGGCAATGCACTGACTACTTGTGGAAGCGAAACGCCTGTGTGGGAACCATTTGATTTTCCATATGAAGCCATCTCAAGCAGCCCGGGGAAGGAGGCCTACTGGGGAACCATGAATGCCAAGCCCCGCAAGGGCAGTAGCAGGGACTGCATCGTTCTTTGGGGATATCAGAAACGGACTTCTCTAGGCTAGCCTAGGTCTGGAGAGGGAGTGGGCCACCAATCCCTGGGCTTTCGTGATGGGAGTGAGAGCCCCACCACGTTTCAGTGTGACTCAAGACCTCGGGAGGAATCAGCTATGGGGTCCCAGTGGATCCATCACGGCTTAAAGGCTTTCATTTCACTAGACAATAGGAGAAACCTCACGAGAACCTGACAAGCTCTGTTGCTCTTCTCCCTGCCATTGACAACGCTTCCTCCAGGATTCTCTGGCTTTGCCAACACTCTAACATTTCGTCTGGCACCTCCAAGCGCCCTGTGTCTTGGTCTTGTGCAAACATTTCTCAAAGGCAAGGCCCCAGGGCCTTTCGGCCCACCCTAGGCCAGAGTCAGGATGCCTTGGCCAAGCTCCTCAGTCCTAATGAGGGGACATTGCTCTGAGGTGTGGCCTCGAATTCCCCACAGTGGGGCCTTACTTCCAAACAGAGCAAGCGCATGCAAATGGATACACAGAAAGCAGAAGATCTTCATGGCAGATGAGCATGGCAGAATTCTGAGCACAAAGAGAGAGGCCCAATCTGGCAAGCTGGCTCTTTTCTGAATGAAGAAACACACGTGGGCGTGGTAAATGGGAATCAGCCATGTGCTGGATGAGGGAGCACAAGGAAAGCTGAGGGCCACACGCAAGCTAGCATCATCGGTCCCCTCCGCCAGCAGAGACGTGTGTGACATTCCTCAGGCACTCCTGGCTGCCCAAGCCCAAAGGAGAGGACAGAAGACCAATGCTCACACTGATGGAGCCTCCATCAATCGACAGTATCTTCGGAAATGACAAGAAAAAGCCAGGGGTCTCATCGGCAGCACCCTATAGACTCAGTTTCCTGGAGCCCCCAAATCAGCCTGGCCTCCCTAGTGATGTGAGGAACAAAGGCAAGAAGGAAATGGCAGAGAAAGGAGCACTTCCTGGGGTGTCTGAGTCCCTGAAGCCTCCGATTTGAACTCAGGTCAGGATCTCACAGTTCCTGTGTTCCAGCCCCACAGAGCAGAGAGGCTCTGTGCTGAGAGCGCAGCGTCTGGAGCCTGCTTCAGATTTTCGCTCCCCCTCACTCTCTGCCCCTCTGCTGGTGCCTATTCTCTCTCTCTCTTTCTCTGGCTCTGGCCCTGGCTCTGGCGCTCTCTCCCTTGCTCTCTCTTGTTTCTCCCACACTCTCCGTCTCCCTGTCTCCTCCCTCTCTCCAAAAATAAATAAACATTTAAAGGGATGAAACTGTAAGTTCCTTGTCACCAGCAGCCCACTGACAGATATTTGAGGCTGGCAGAGTCAAAGGTTTCTCCAGCAACTGCTAAGTGTCCTTATGGAAAGGCCTTGCCAGAGGGCAAATCAACTCTAGCTTGACAATAGCTAGCCCTGCAGTAATCTGTGACTCCTTAGCATATGAAAGCACCCTTGTCAACTTGCCAGCTGCCCTCACCTTGCCCAAGCTCAGGCTTAGAAGCAGGCATTCTTCACATGGTTTTCATAAAACGAAGAATTCTTATAATTAATAACAAGAATAAACCAGAAGCAACACACTGGGACTGCTGACCTGAGCACGGTTCCTAGGCAAGCTTGGTTTCCTGAGAGTAAGAAGGAAACAGCTGGCGGGTTGGGATGAAAGGCAAGAGCAGGCACAAGAATGTCTCAGCCTCCCAGCAAACAGGCACCTGCCACGGAGGCTTTCCTTTCCAGAAAGCAAATGTATTCCTGCGGGCACTGCTCAGTTCGGTTCCTACGGAGGCAACTGAGCCCCGAACCCCACGTAGTGTCGTCTTCTCTGTAGCTTTTGCTTCTTTGTCTCGCATATAGAGTCATATACGAACATGCAGTCTCAATAAGTGGTCTCACGTTCCGAGGTGCCGAGGGATGCTGTCACATGTACGTGAAGCCAGGTTGCCTTGAGGGAGTTTTCCCCCTTTCTTTAGGGAGCGGACCCTCCCACATTCCCCCCTTTGATGCTCAGATCCCCTGTCTAGCCTCAAAGAGCACCATCTTACTTTGCAGGTTGATATTTTTATCACAACTTAACACGAGTGGCCGTCTCTTTTTTCTGTCTCTCTCTCTGTAAAGCCTGTTCACAATGAGACTGGAGGCAGACCATATCAGCAGGGTAGCACAGCAGGGTCACATTAAGCACCCGCTGAAATTTAGGAATCTCATTCCCATGAGGCTTTGGAATCCTCTAAGAGTGGAAAACCGTCCTCCACATAAGTGTCCGGTGTTCCACGTGTTTCAGGTGTGGACTGGGACATGAGCCACCTTTTCCTTTTGATCTGTGATCTCCTCGGTGACTTTTTCCTCATCATCTCTCTCTAGGCAGCAGGTGTTCAGGTTCCATTTTCCACAAACACTTCTCTCAGAAGCCAGCATGGAATCTAAGGCCAAGCAAGTGTGAGAGATGGCATCGTACTCCTTGGTTCGTCGCTTGACTAGAAAGCAAAGAGCTCAGGCATTTTCATTAGTGATAACTTTTGTACAACTCCTTGAAGTCTACTTCTGTGGTTTAGCATGCAAATGGGAGTGTAGTAGCCCCAATATGCATCCTCTGTCTAGAAGGCAGGGCCATAATATTGGATTCTATGCTCGGGAGGCCATTTATTATCTTTTTCATGGTGAATTTGTACGGCTCGCTGCTTCTTGGAGTCTCCCCGTCCCTCACACTTGAACTCGCAAATGTTGTTCTCTGGCACGTGGGAGCAGGAAGAAAGATGGACACACCTTTGCAGCACATAGGAGCCTGTCCAGACCGAGGGAAGTCCAATACAGTGTGTTCTTTCACATTCCTAGTACGGTCCACCTGGGAAGTGCCATTTGATGGCTGTGTTGGCAGTGTCTCAGGCCTCTGCGAGATGACAGAAGTTAGACAAGGGGCGGGGATCCGGCTCAAGGTGACAAGGCTTTCAGGTGGAACTTTGAGTTGGCCCTGTTGGCCAAGCCCATAGGTGTTTCTCCTTCCTGAGGCAGTCTGTGAGCTGGGGGAGGCCATGCTAGTCTCCTCACACTCCGCGTTATGTCCTTCTCATCCCTGGTTCAGAACTCTGGACGTCCGTCCACCCATTTCCCCCCCAACCCCCCTCCCCCCGCTTTGCTCCACTTTCACTCTGAGCCCTCCCTGGAGTCCACTCCGGGTGTTCGTCCTAGAGACATAGGCGGAGCCCTTCCCCGGGGATCCTGGTGCATTCGTCGTGAGTGTGGCATCCGTTGGACAAAGAGCCCCTGGCTCTTCAGCAGGATTGTTTTCCCTGTAAGCTTGTTCATCTCTGCAGGAGTCCCCCAGAACTCAGGTTTCTGGCCCCTGCAGGCCTGTGTTGTTGTTTCGGTTTGGCCACGGAAGATCCTCAGAGTTTCTCGTGTTTCGATCACCTTGAAGGGACCAGAATGACTGTCAGTTGGGAAGATATTGCAGTATGTGAATGATGCTCAGGGCAGGATCTCTTCATTGGAAACCAGTGCAACCTGAAGGGTATGTGTAGCGACCAGGCTACCCTGCCCTAGTTTTCCCTCTGCATTTCTTGCAGACATATTGCACACTGGCCAGCATCTTGACTCAGTACATCCTTACTCGAGGTTCTTCCTGCCTTTCTTGGACACATCTCAGCATGCATATCCATTTCAGGTCAGGGTCCACGCGTGAGGGCACTTGCTTCCTCCAATCCTGGGCTGGGAGCAGTGAACTGCTAAGGAGGCCAACAGCAGGTGCTGCTCCGCTGGGTTCCACCCTATCTGCCGGTCCCTTGCCTTCTGCCACTGTGCTCGGGGCTGTTGTGGACCTAGTCCTGCCAGCCAGAACCGTCACCGTTGCTACGTTCTGTTGAGTATGCTGAAGGAGGACAGCACTGCCCAGGCCGAAGCCATGCTGGCCACACCGAGACCACGGAATGGATTTGCTGAGGCACGGCGTTTGCAGAGGCACTGCCTCGATGCCCAGGGCTGTTCGCGCCTAGGTACCTGACTCAGAAACCTCCTCGTGGTGGTCACCTGCACCCAGCCCCGAAGCCTAGGGTTCCGCTGGCACCTCGGGGCCACCCATGCAAGGTCAATCCAAGTCTGAGTAAGCGCAATTCCTGCCAAGAGCCGAGGCTGGGCTGCCTTGCTCGGGGCCCGCCACATCCACCATGCACACGCTTGTGGGAAACTCTATCCCTGGGCAGGGGTATCGTGAGTGACAGCTCCATGCTTCCTAAGACTAAACGGGGACATAGTTAGACCTCGAGACATGGGAAGGCAGTGGCCGTAAGGGCGGCCAAACTTCTATACTTCCGAAGGGAACGGGAACAATCCGGAAAGCGGATGTGTCATTGCATGTGCCCTCAGCCAAGAAAGGAGGTCAGCTCCCTTCCCAGCCGTCAGGCCCAGGCTAAGTGCGAATGTCTAACCTGGGCCCTTCCAGTGCCCTGGGCTTCTGAGTGCCTGCGTGGGGTTGACAACAACTTGCCGGGGTGCCTGTCCCCAGACCTGTCCCACAGTCCCGATGTTGGGACTAGGGTCCCCAGCTGAACACCGAGGATATTCTTCTCACAGACTATATGGGATGGACCCCAGAGAGGAACTCGTGTGCAAATAGGGTGGAAAAGGGGTGAAAATAGAGTCCCCGAGGGCCAGAGAGCTTCACCAGGAATCAGAATGACATGACCTGGAAAACGAAGTGACTAGTGCCATGTGCTAGCAAGCTGGCCCTCTCAGGAAGAAGCAACACCTGTGGGCTTTGGTGAAGGGAGCCCTTAAGAGGCTACCCGGGGTCCCTGGGACCAAGTTGCCTGCATTCTTCTTCAGAAAGACAGGGGAAGTCCTGGCTTTGGGTCTGTTTCTTGCCCTTTCCCAGTAGAGGACAGGGGCAGCAGTGATTCAGCTCTGGCTGTTTGGGGCTCCTGGCCGAAGGTCAAGTGGTTAGAACCCGACCGGGTCCAACCGTCACTTCAAAGACCCTGGGTGCACTCTCCACAGTTCAAACGCATGAGCCGTCGAATCTGCAGTGTGAAGGCCCCTCTGTCAGCTTGGGGAGACAGGCCAGCTGGCTACCCATGCCTGCGATGACTCGAGCTGACTAAGCACCAAGCCCCCAGGGACAGAGGGGCCTGCTGTTCTCCGGGAGAGCAGACACTGAGAGCTGTCAATTGGTTCAGGAAGTGACTGGGTACTCCACACCAGTGCTCGGACCCGGGCTGCGTACCTGACACAGACCCATGGATCCTGGTATGTTCTAGTTTCCAAAGAGTATGTTCCTCTGAGGCTCTTGCTCCGGATGACCCCCAAGTGGAACCTAGTCTGAGGAGAGAGCAATCAAAGGCAAAGAGGCACCCTGGGGACCAACGTTCATCCTTCCAGAAGAGAATGGGCTCCAGTGAGAATTCAGTGCCTACTCCCAGCTCCCGGCAAGCTGACTGTCTGGCAAGTGAGAACACCTGAGGGCTGTGGGCCAAGGAAAGCTCCATTGGCTACACCTGTGCCGCAGTCTGCCCTGAGAGGAGACCAGCTCCTTCTCTCAGGCTATGCGGCTGGTCCGGGGTTTCACCTGCGTGAGGCTTGGTGTGGGCGCGAGAGAAGACGCAGAGCCAGTCTCTTGGAAACAGCCTCTTTTCAGGACTGCCCCAAGTTTATTCTTCCTCCAGGCTTTTTATGCATTTTTCTCTAAGCACGCCAAGTATACGTCTTGTAAAGATGGGCAGGATGAAATCATTCCAGTTCCTCAAAGTTCCTAGTAAAAAACCAGTGAAAACATTCTACGCATTCCATAAAACTCCAAAGAATGATTTGTGGTTTCCGTTACATAGAATGTTGCAACAATCAGTATAGGAGGGTCCAAAACTGTTCCCATGCAGTCATAACGTCACTGATGGCCACATTCTGGTCAATATCATGGGTCGAAAGGGTAAGAACAAAGTCCACGGATATTCATGAAGGCTCTGGCTGCAGTCAAAAGATTATGTGAAAAACATGTTTTTCTCTAAAGTTACTCCCTAAGATTCCCTGTCATCTCCTGACCGTTAACAACGTCTTAACCCAAAACCTGCCGCAATTACCACATTCCTGCGGGTCAGGCAGCATTCTTCAAACGTCAATTCAAAAATGAATAGAGTCCTAAGATAGAGGAGCGTCTATCTGAATGTATGTGATTGTATTTCCCTGACAGTCCACACTAAGAAATCATTAGAAGCAAAATATACGGAAGAAACCACACCCCAAATTGACCTGGGGGGAGAAAGACCTACAAGGCCCATCTTGGCCTTGCAGCTCTGCAAACAAGGACTTCTCTTCCAGGTTATTTTTACTCCACCTGGGGTTGCAAGGGCTGGAACCTCAGTTCTCCACCTCACGGGCCTGCGATCGAGGTCTTGTGTTCGAGGCGGTGAATGCTTCACCCTGGGTTCCATGGGCTCGGGCCTCAGGCCTTCCCTAAACGGTCTCCTGCACCCCTGAGAGTGCAGTTCTGCAGGAGGTCTGTATTCTGCCTCCAGAAACAGAGGGAAAACTGTCCTGCCCATCAGGAAACTGATGCACCTTTGATGTAGAGGCAAACGGTCCCTGCTCCCAGCTGGTTCCCAAGTGCTTGGAACCTGGACCTGATGCAGTCGTTCTTTCAAGAGACCTTTCGGTGCCGACCAGGGCCTGAGGCATAGTGTGCCTAGGGGAACCATCTGTGAGATGGAAGGAAAGAAGGTCTACCCTTCCCTGCGCTTCCCAGGGCTGGCCAAGCAAGAATTCTTCCACCGGGACTTGAGAAAGGGACCAGAAGCTTCCGGCACTGAGTGCATTTCTTACCCTGACCTACAGTGGACAGTCACCAGTGGTTTTGGTGGAACGGGTTTTCACACTTAGATGTTTGGGATCAGGCTCTGGGGAAGTATTCCTTGAACAGGCAATGCACTGACTACTTGTGGAAGCGAAACGCCTGTGTGGGAACCATTTGATTTTCCATATGAAGCCATCTCAAGCAGCCCGGGGAAGGAGGCCTACTGGGGAACCATGAATGCCAAGCCCCGCAAGGGCAGTAGCAGGGACTGCATCGTTCTTTGGGGATATCAGAAACGGACTTCTCTAGGCTAGCCTAGGTCTGGAGAGGGAGTGGGCCACCAATCCCTGGGCTTTCGTGATGGGAGTGAGAGCCCCACCACGTTTCAGTGTGACTCAAGACCTCGGGAGGAATCAGCTATGGGGTCCCAGTGGATCCATCACGGCTTAAAGGCTTTCATTTCACTAGACAATAGGAGAAACCTCACGAGAACCTGACAAGCTCTGTTGCTCTTCTCCCTGCCATTGACAACGCTTCCTCCAGGATTCTCTGGCTTTGCCAACACTCTAACATTTCGTCTGGCACCTCCAAGCGCCCTGTGTCTTGGTCTTGTGCAAACATTTCTCAAAGGCAAGGCCCCAGGGCCTTTCGGCCCACCCTAGGCCAGAGTCAGGATGCCTTGGCCAAGCTCCTCAGTCCTAATGAGGGGACATTGCTCTGAGGTGTGGCCTCGAATTCCCCACAGTGGGGCCTTACTTCCAAACAGAGCAAGCGCATGCAAATGGATACACAGAAAGCAGAAGATCTTCATGGCAGATGAGCATGGCAGAATTCTGAGCACAAAGAGAGAGGCCCAATCTGGCAAGCTGGCTCTTTTCTGAATGAAGAAACACACGTGGGCGTGGTAAATGGGAATCAGCCATGTGCTGGATGAGGGAGCACAAGGAAAGCTGAGGGCCACACGCAAGCTAGCATCATCGGTCCCCTCCGCCAGCAGAGACGTGTGTGACATTCCTCAGGCACTCCTGGCTGCCCAAGCCCAAAGGAGAGGACAGAAGACCAATGCTCACACTGATGGAGCCTCCATCAATCGACAGTATCTTCGGAAATGACAAGAAAAAGCCAGGGGTCTCATCGGCAGCACCCTATAGACTCAGTTTCCTGGAGCCCCCAAATCAGCCTGGCCTCCCTAGTGATGTGAGGAACAAAGGCAAGAAGGAAATGGCAGAGAAAGGAGCACTTCCTGGGGTGTCTGAGTCCCTGAAGCCTCCGATTTGAACTCAGGTCAGGATCTCACAGTTCCTGTGTTCCAGCCCCACAGAGCAGAGAGGCTCTGTGCTGAGAGCGCAGCGTCTGGAGCCTGCTTCAGATTTTCGCTCCCCCTCACTCTCTGCCCCTCTGCTGGTGCCTATTCTCTCTCTCTCTTTCTCTGGCTCTGGCCCTGGCTCTGGCGCTCTCTCCCTTGCTCTCTCTTGTTTCTCCCACACTCTCCGTCTCCCTGTCTCCTCCCTCTCTCCAAAAATAAATAAACATTTAAAGGGATGAAACTGTAAGTTCCTTGTCACCAGCAGCCCACTGACAGATATTTGAGGCTGGCAGAGTCAAAGGTTTCTCCAGCAACTGCTAAGTGTCCTTATGGAAAGGCCTTGCCAGAGGGCAAATCAACTCTAGCTTGACAATAGCTAGCCCTGCAGTAATCTGTGACTCCTTAGCATATGAAAGCACCCTTGTCAACTTGCCAGCTGCCCTCACCTTGCCCAAGCTCAGGCTTAGAAGCAGGCATTCTTCACATGGTTTTCATAAAACGAAGAATTCTTATAATTAATAACAAGAATAAACCAGAAGCAACACACTGGGACTGCTGACCTGAGCACGGTTCCTAGGCAAGCTTGGTTTCCTGAGAGTAAGAAGGAAACAGCTGGCGGGTTGGGATGAAAGGCAAGAGCAGGCACAAGAATGTCTCAGCCTCCCAGCAAACAGGCACCTGCCACGGAGGCTTTCCTTTCCAGAAAGCAAATGTATTCCTGCGGGCACTGCTCAGTTCGGTTCCTACGGAGGCAACTGAGCCCCGAACCCCACGTAGTGTCGTCTTCTCTGTAGCTTTTGCTTCTTTGTCTCGCATATAGAGTCATATACGAACATGCAGTCTCAATAAGTGGTCTCACGTTCCGAGGTCCCGAGGGATGCTGTCACATGTACGTGAAGCCAGGTTGCCTTGAGGGAGTTTTCCCCCTTTCTTTAGGGAGCGGACCCTCCCACATTCCCCCCTTTGATGCTCAGATCCCCTGTCTAGCCTCAAAGAGCACCATCTTACTTTGCAGGTTGATATTTTTATCACAACTTAACACGAGTGGCCGTCTCTTTTTTCTGTCTCTCTCTCTGTAAAGCCTGTTCACAATGAGACTGGAGGCAGACCATATCAGCAGGGTAGCACAGCAGGGTCACATTAAGCACCCGCTGAAATTTAGGAATCTCATTCCCATGAGGCTTTGGAATCCTCTAAGAGTGGAAAACCGTCCTCCACATAAGTGTCCGGTGTTCCACGTGTTTCAGGTGTGGACTGGGACATGAGCCACCTTTTCCTTTTGATCTGTGATCTCCTCGGTGACTTTTTCCTCATCATCTCTCTCTAGGCAGCAGGTGTTCAGGTTCCATTTTCCACAAACACTTCTCTCAGAAGCCAGCATGGAATCTAAGGCCAAGCAAGTGTGAGAGATGGCATCGTACTCCTTGGTTCGTCGCTTGACTAGAAAGCAAAGAGCTCAGGCATTTTCATTAGTGATAACTTTTGTACAACTCCTTGAAGTCTACTTCTGTGGTTTAGCATGCAAATGGGAGTGTAGTAGCCCCAATATGCATCCTCTGTCTAGAAGGCAGGGCCATAATATTGGATTCTATGCTCGGGAGGCCATTTATTATCTTTTTCATGGTGAATTTGTACGGCACGCTGCTTCTTTGAGTCTCCCCGTCCCTCACACTTGAACTCGCAAATGTTGTTCTCTGGCACGTGGGAGCAGGAAGAAAGATGGACACACCTTTGCAGCACATAGGAGCCTGTCCAGACCGAGGGAAGTCCAATACAGTGTGTTCTTTCACATTCCTAGTACGGTCCACCTGGGAAGTGCCATTTGATGGCTGTGTTGGCAGTGTCTCAGGCCTCTGCGAGATGACAGAAGTTAGACAAGGGGCGGGGATCCGGCTCAAGGTGACAAGGCTTTCAGGTGGAACTTTGAGTTGGCCCTGTTGGCCAAGCCCATAGGTGTTTCTCCTTCCTGAGGCAGTCTGTGAGCTGGGGGAGGCCATGCTAGTCTCCTCACACTCCGCGTTATGTCCTTCTCATCCCTGGTTCAGAACTCTGGACGTCCGTCCACCCATTTCCCCCCCAACCCCCCTCCCCCCGCTTTGCTCCACTTTCACTCTGAGCCCTCCCTGGAGTCCACTCCGGGTGTTCGTCCTAGAGACATAGGCGGAGCTCTTCCCCGGGGATCCTGGTGCATTCGTCGTGAGTGTGGCATCCGTTGGACAAAGAGCCCCTGGCTCTTCAGCAGGATTGTTTTCCCTGTAAGCTTGTTCATCTCTGCAGGAGTCCCCCAGAACTCAGGTTTCTGGCCCCTGCAGGCCTGTGTTGTTGTTTCGGTTTGGCCACGGAAGATCCTCAGAGTTTCTCGTGTTTCGATCACCTTGAAGGGACCAGAATGACTGTCAGTTGGGAAGATATTGCAGTATGTGAATGATGCTCAGGGCAGGATCTCTTCATTGGAAACCAGTGCAACCTGAAGGGTATGTGTAGCGACCAGGCTACCCTGCCCTAGTTTTCCCTCTGCATTTCTTGCAGACATATTGCACACTGGCCAGCATCTTGACTCAGTACATCCTTACTCGAGGTTCTTCCTGCCTTTCTTGGACACATCTCAGCATGCATATCCATTTCAGGTCAGGGTCCACGCGTGAGGGCACTTGCTTCCTCCAATCCTGGGCTGGGAGCAGTGAACTGCTAAGGAGGCCAACAGCAGGTGCTGCTCCGCTGGGTTCCACCCTATCTGCCGGTCCCTTGCCTTCTGCCACTGTGCTCGGGGCTGTTGTGGACCTAGTCCTGCCAGCCAGAACCGTCACCGTTGCTACGTTCTGTTGAGTATGCTGAAGGAGGACAGCACTGCCCAGGCCGAAGCCATGCTGGCCACACCGAGACCACGGAATGGATTTGCTGAGGCACGGCGTTTGCAGAGGCACTGCCTCGATGCCCAGGGCTGTTCGCGCCTAGGTACCTGACTCAGAAACCTCCTCGTGGTGGTCACCTGCACCCAGCCCCGAAGCCTAGGGTTCCGCTGGCACCTCGGGGCCACCCATGCAAGGTCAATCCAAGTCTGAGTAAGCGCAATTCCTGCCAAGAGCCGAGGCTGGGCTGCCTTGCTCGGGGCCCGCCACATCCACCATGCACACGCTTGTGGGAAACTCTATCCCTGGGCAGGGGTATCGTGAGTGACAGCTCCATGCTTCCTAAGACTAAACGGGGACATAGTTAGACCTCGAGACATGGGAAGGCAGTGGCCGTAAGGGCGGCCAAACTTCTATACTTCCGAAGGGAACGGGAACAATCCGGAAAGCGGATGTGTCATTGCATGTGCCCTCAGCCAAGAAAGGAGGTCAGCTCCCTTCCCAGCCGTCAGGCCCAGGCTAAGTGCGAATGTCTAACCTGGGCCCTTCCAGTGCCCTGGGCTTCTGAGTGCCTGCGTGGGGTTGACAACAACTTGCCGGGGTGCCTGTCCCCAGACCTGTCCCACAGTCCCGATGTTGGGACTAGGGTCCCCAGCTGAACACCGAGGATATTCTTCTCACAGACTATATGGGATGGACCCCAGAGAGGAACTCGTGTGCAAATAGGGTGGAAAAGGGGTGAAAATAGAGTCCCCGAGGGCCAGAGAGCTTCACCAGGAATCAGAATGACATGACCTGGAAAACGAAGTGACTAGTGCCATGTGCTAGCAAGCTGGCCCTCTCAGGAAGAAGCAACACCTGTGGGCTTTGGTGAAGGGAGCCCTTAAGAGGCTACCCGGGGTCCCTGGGACCAAGTTGCCTGCATTCTTCCTTCAGAAAGACAGGGGAAGTCCTGGCTTTGGGTCTGTTTCTTGCCCTTTCCCAGTAGAGGACAGGGGCAGCAGTGATTCAGCTCTGGCTGTTTGGGGCTCCTGGCCGAAGGTCAAGTGGTTAGAACCCGACGGGTCCAACCGTCACTTCAAAGACCCTGGGTGCACTCTCCACAGTTCAAACGCATGAGCCGTCGAATCTGCAGTGTGAAGGCCCCTCTGTCAGCTTGGGGAGACAGGCCAGCTGGCTACCCATGCCTGCGATGACTCGAGCTGACTAAGCACCAAGCCCCCAGGGACAGAGGGGCCTGCTGTTCTCCGGGAGAGCAGACACTGAGAGCTGTCAATTGGTTCAGGAAGTGACTGGGTACTCCACACCAGTGCTCGGACCCGGGCTGCGTACCTGACACAGACCCATGGATCCTGGTATGTTCTAGTTTCCAAAGAGTATGTTCCTCTGAGGCTCTTGCTCCGGATGACCCCCAAGTGGAACCTAGTCTGAGGAGAGAGCAATCAAAGGCAAAGAGGCACCCTGGGGACCAACGTTCATCCTTCCAGAAGAGAATGGGCTCCAGTGAGAATTCAGTGCCTACTCCCAGCTCCCGGCAAGCTGACTGTCTGGCAAGTGAGAACACCTGAGGGCTGTGGGCCAAGGAAAGCTCCATTGGCTACACCTGTGCCGCAGTCTGCCCTGAGAGGAGACCAGCTCCTTCTCTCAGGCTATGCGGCTGGTCCGGGGTTTCACCTGCGTGAGGCTTGGTGTGGGCGCGAGAGAAGACGCAGAGCCAGTCTCTTGGAAACAGCCTCTTTTCAGGACTGCCCCAAGTTTATTCTTCCTCCAGGCTTTTTATGCATTTTTCTCTAAGCACGCCAAGTATACGTCTTGTAAAGATGGGCAGGATGAAATCATTCCAGTTCCTCAAAGTTCCTAGTAAAAAACCAGTGAAAACATTCTACGCATTCCATAAAACTCCAAAGAATGATTTGTGGTTTCCGTTACATAGAATGTTGCAACAATCAGTATAGGAGGGTCCAAAACTGTTCCCATGCAGTCATAACGTCACTGATGGCCACATTCTGGTCAATATCATGGGTCGAAAGGGTAAGAACAAAGTCCACGGATATTCATGAAGGCTCTGGCTGCAGTCAAAAGATTATGTGAAAAACATGTTTTTCTCTAAAGTTACTCCCTAAGATTCCCTGTCATCTCCTGACCGTTAACAACGTCTTAACCCAAAACCTGCCGCAATTACCACATTCCTGCGGGTCAGGCAGCATTCTTCAAACGTCAATTCAAAAATGAATAGAGTCCTAAGATAGAGGAGCGTCTATCTGAATGTATGTGATTGTATTTCCCTGACAGTCCACACTAAGAAATCATTAGAAGCAAAATATACGGAAGAAACCACACCCCAAATTGACCTGGGGGGAGAAAGACCTACAAGGCCCATCTTGGCCTTGCAGCTCTGCAAACAAGGACTTCTCTTCCAGGTTATTTTTACTCCACCTGGGGTTGCAAGGGCTGGAACCTCAGTTCTCCACCTCACGGGCCTGCGATCGAGGTCTTGTGTTCGAGGCGGTGAATGCTTCACCCTGGGTTCCATGGGCTCGGGCCTCAGGCCTTCCCTAAACGGTCTCCTGCACCCCTGAGAGTGCAGTTCTGCAGGAGGTCTGTATTCTGCCTCCAGAAACAGAGGGAAAACTGTCCTGCCCATCAGGAAACTGATGCACCTTTGATGTAGAGGCAAACGGTCCCTGCTCCCAGCTGGTTCCCAAGTGCTTGGAACCTGGACCTGATGCAGTCGTTCTTTCAAGAGACCTTTCGGTGCCGACCAGGGCCTGAGGCATAGTGTGCCTAGGGGAACCATCTGTGAGATGGAAGGAAAGAAGGTCTACCCTTCCCTGCGCTTCCCAGGGCTGGCCAAGCAAGAATTCTTCCACCGGGACTTGAGAAAGGGACCAGAAGCTTCCGGCACTGAGTGCATTTCTTACCCTGACCTACAGTGGACAGTCACCAGTGGTTTTGGTGGAACGGGTTTTCCCACTTAGGTGTTTGG